>PVKE010025694.1:5913-22946 GCA_004027555.1 Craseonycteris thonglongyai | reverse complement strand
ACATTTAATGCTTAAAATGGTGTAACTAAAGGTGGATACAAAAATCAGGAAAGTAACAGGAACAACTGATGATTGGAATTTCAAAATACCAACCTGGATAATTCTCTGTTAGCAAGTGAGAGGGCACCGCGTGTACTCTCCACGGTCAAGTGTGAGATATACAAGGGCTGTCCAGCCACTGTCTATATAATGAGAACGGTTACATGGCTGGACACATTCCAGACAGCCCTCATATACAGTAACTAGTCAAAAAGGTGTAATGGAAAATATGCAAGAAACCAGAGTGATTGTGATTGCTTTGGGTTTGGGGGAAACCAAGTGACCAGGGGACGAGAGACAGGAAGACTTTTTCCTCTCTAACTTTGAATATCTTTTAAATAATTCATGATGTGCGTTTATTACTTATTTAATACATAAATAAACAAAATTAAAAAGACAAGAAAAAACCAGAAGGATAGCATTGTCAAAGAGGGTCTGGATATTTACTTTTCAACCTTAATCACACATCAGAATCAGTTCTATTGTGTCACTTGGCTGCCCATTTAAAAAAAAATAAAGCAAGATCCTGAGGTTTGTCAGACCACAAACATATGCGATTACGTGAAGATCAATTGTAGATTTGGAAACAAAGACAAACTATTAGCAGAAACTCTATAATGATTTTTATAATATTAGGAGAGGCAAATTCTTCTAAGCAGATTGTCTCAGATAATTTTGTTTTAATACAGTTGCCTATGTCTCACATCTCCTGTTTCCTAAACAAAATTTGGATTTAGTGAGTCTGAGATGAGGTCTAGTCATAAGTACCTTACTGGCATTTGGATTCACTCCTAGTTGACATCCATTAAGCACTGTGGCTGTTACTAGAGAATGTTTTCTGATAAATGACAAGACCTAGAGAAAAATAATAATGGTGCAGACGCAGTGCATATTTCCGTGTTAAATTTTATTATGATTCAGAAAACTGACCTTTCCAGAATTTAGTGAAAACTAGGAATAAGTGAAATAATCAGTGTGATGAACAAGAGAATATCTGCCAAGGTACATTCTGAACCTCCACCCAGATCAGAGTTTGCATCAGTTCATAGCAAAATGGGACAAACAAACAAAGAAGTTTGTTTTAATATTTTGGTTCTTAAACCCCCCTTTATGAAAATGAAATCATTCTAAAATCTTACACTAGTAAATAAGGAGTTTGAAGACCTCTGTTAGCCTAACCACTATGCTAGAAGATTTTTGAAATAAGACAAACTAAGATTGTAAGATGACTATTTCAAAGGTAGAAAAGTAAGCTACAGTTTGAGAATATATAAGATATCATGTGTTAGAACTATTACTGCATGACAACAAAGTCATCACCATAAACTCTGAACTCAAATGTCAACTAAATCCCGAGCTAAGATGTACAACATAAATAATCAAGAGGACATGAAGAAAACATAAGACACCATTCCTGATATTGAGTGACTTATCAACACAATTTTATCAGAGGTTCTGAATCCCTTTTGCATTCCCATAGGAATCTTGACTTTAGACCTTCTGGTGAGATTGATATAATCGAGTTGGGGGGAAATTGAGCAGGTAGTATGAATTAATGCTGCACTCGTGGCTTTCAGCCTTAACAGTACTTCAAAATAACCTGGGGAGCTTTACAAACAACCAACACACCAGTAGTCAGTTCCCCCTCCAACCCAGAATCTGAGGGTGGCTCTAGGACACAGGCATTTTTTAAAAGCTCTCAAGATGATTCTAATGCACAGCCAGCATTAAGACCCAGTGATATAGACTATATACTCTCGGAAATAAATTCTATACTATAGAAAACTTGTAGACTTATTCTTTGGGGGGAGGGGGGGGAAGGCCACCTCTCTGCTACCAATTTAAGACTTGCATTAAACCTGCACTTCCCTCCACTTTTTGTCATTTCCTGGGCCAGACTCAATACTTTCATATGGAATTTGCAAAGATCTTAGCCATTCTTTCAGTTGAATGGGATGATTTGAGGAATTTGAAATAAGTATTTTGGGCTTTGCACACTATTACAAGTTCCCTGGGCAGAAAGATCCTTTCATCAAGATGAAATTGTCTATTTTTACATTCTGTCCTGTGACTTAGACGATGGCAGAAAGTCAAAGGGCAATCATCATTATCACCACCACTGAGGCGACCGTCTTCATCATCCTCATCACCAGCCCATTTAATCTGTCATCAGTACTGTGATAGTGGCTATTTTTACATTTAGAGTGGTGCAGTAAAAGCCTTGGTAGCATAACACTATATTCTTAATGAGTTTAAGAGGGGACGGAAGAAACAGCTGATTTTTTTTTTTTTTTTTTTTTGCAAAACCTGTTAAAACCCTAGTTTCCGGATGTCCATCTTCAATTTGCCTCAAACTGCAAAGAAGGAAAATACTCACAACCCCTAATTAGGAAACCTGAAAGGAGTTGCTTCAGAAATCTAAGATGCAGGGACGTGGAACAAAGCTAATATAGATTCGTTTTGCATTGACAGCACAGTTTAACTCATGGTTGCTCTAAGAAGTAAACAAACCAGTACTGGAAAACTTTGTATGCAGCTCCTAACATTAATCCATGACATGGGACATTCGCAACTGCTCAATGCAAAAAGGAAACGACCCAGGCAGTGAAATTCAATAGAAGCAGGCCGTTTTGTATGCTGAAAAGGAATCCAGTGAGACCCACAGGTGTTACACAGCTCTCTCTCTCTGTAGACTGCATACCTGCCTTCCTCTCCAGAGAGTTTTCTGCAGCTCTCAGGTAATGAGTTTGCTTCTTTTTCTAGATTGCTAATCTTGGGAATTGGAACAAACATCGACCTAGCTGTGTGCATGATGAACAGGGACACACCAAAACATATTCCTGTACCCCATAACAGGCAGTCTATGTGTCATAGGACCGGCTATTAGAACAATGGCAAACCTACCAAAGTCTTAATTGTATTGTATAAATGTCCTTTCCAAAAGGCTCAGAGTGCTTTATTTACATGTATTAATTGTTTGTTTTCTAAGATATCCATTTCTTAAAGGAAGACACTCTTTAGTCATATTAAAGAGAATAAAACCGTGGAGAAGAGAGTTAAGTATTCTTCCTGTGGTTATAAACAACCCTGTGGTATCTGGGGTTAAAATCCAGAGTTTTCTGATCTGTGGTTTATGGATTTTTTTGTCTTTTGTTTTGTTTTTTTTCTGTCATCGAATCCAAAAAAGGAAATAAAGAAGGAAGGAAGGACAGAGGGAGGGGAAGGGAGGGAAGGGAGGAAAGAAGGAAGGAAGAAAGGAAGGAAAGAAGGAAGGAAGGAAGGAACAAAGGGCCTAGGAAATGTAAACAGTGCCCATCCTTAGCCCTAGAGAACATAAGTTTCTGCCAAATCATTTGTTTTTACTTAACACAGTAGTGCTTGTATTTTTAGCTCAGATCAGATCAGAAGAGCCAATGCCACCAATATGAGAAGAACACTTTATCCTTATTACTGTCAGTGTAGACAATTCAAGGATATTCCTAACTGGTGCCCATTGGATGGTTCTAAAAATAGGACAAATGGCACTGCTCTGGGAACCTAACAGCCAATAATACCGCCCTCAGCATATACCTAAAGCATTTACACTGAAGTCCACGTGGAACAACGAACCTTTTACCAAAGGCAGGTCAGATACCAATAAAGTAACAGAGCGATAAAGATCATCAGCAAAAACAAGGGGGAAGCTGGGATGGCTCAGCGGGCTAAGCTCTTGCTTTACAGCCCTGGAGCCCGAGGATCGAATCCCGGCTCCGATCCGTGAGGACCCATATGCTGAACTGGGCTGTGCCCCCAGTTCGGTTCTTGCCGGGGCCCATGCAGGAGGCTCCTGGCCCAGTTCCTGCCCTGCACAGCCCCGCGCCCACCTGTGGAGTGAAACTATATGGAAGACAAATGCTGTCAACTATGGAGACTGTTCTGGGCCCTCCCCTCTTCTCTCTGTCTCCCTCTGTCTGTCTCTCTCTTTCTGTCAAAAAAAAAATAAAGTTTAAAAAAAAAGGAGGGGGGACAAGGAGGTTAACCACAGCATGTAACACAGTATTTTCAATAAAAGATGTTCCATTCATTGTGGAAGAACAACTCTTTACCTCTTTTTAATATTTCCCATGTGTCACAGGGATGGGACAAAACCTAAGGTGACCTATTACCTATTTTTTCATTTTGCATAAAATTATCGCAAGCAGATAATAATTTCATTCATCATAAGGGACATCTGTGGAACCCTTTCTACACATAATACAATATGCTAAGAAACACTGGAGGTGTTAGGTATATAAATGGGTGAGCAAAGCCAACACAATCCTTGCTCTCCTGAAGACTGCATTCAAGAGGAGAAAATAAATATATGTAATTCAATGTAATACTATTTATAACATGAGATTAAAAAATAAAGGTGGCTATGGAATCAGGTCACAGGGGCTGTGTTCACAGGTAGGATGGCTGGGGTGGACATCTCTAAATAGGTGACATTCAACCTGAGATCTGAGAACTAGTTCTTCCACTCAGTCATTTCATTCATGAAATATTTGGTCAGTGTCTACCATGTACCCAGCATAGAGTATACCTTAAAAAGTGGCATTTACAAAGCCTCTGCTCTAAAAAAAATATTTAGGGGTATGGAAAGAAGGATCATACTGCTTCTCCGAAATGAGAAACGGTAGGTATTTCTTGTTTTATATATAGGACTCATCCAATTTGTGTTTGTCGTTTTTCTGTTTCTTCACAGATACTAAGAAAATCTAATACACATATTTAAGAACTCACAAACGCAACAGGTTTAAACAGCTTAACTGGCAAATTTCAGGATGGCCTTTCATCTGTTCTGTGAAAGCAGCACACATTTTACTCCAAGGTAAAAACAAGAACACTTCCGAGGCCCTGAAGCATCTGCAGTCATGCTCAGGGTGCCATGGGTCACAGCTGGAGAAGTAACGTCCTCTACCAGGAAGCTTCCGTAAATGAACCTGACCCCTAGTTTTCAGTGATCCTTCTCTCTCAGTTCTCAGTTTTTTCCACTTGGATTATGGGAATAACATCAAGTAATAAAATACTGATCATGGAGACTTAGCAATCAATCACTGAGGGCTTCTTAAGATGAGGGAGGGGCCTCCAGAGATCCTCTTCTCAAATCAAATAGTAAAGCTAAGATAAAGGCGTCACATTACTCACTATAACATACAAAGGAAATAAAAACCACAGTTCCCATAGAAACATCTAACCCCACTTGAGGAAATTCTGAAAAGGCAGTCACTTGGAGCTCTGTCCTAAGAATCGGAAGAGAGAAATTCTATTTACACGTCTGCACCAATTTGTTGTGCAAGCTTGGGCATGTTACATAATCTCTTTGAAGCTCCGTGTTCTCTTCATTGCAGTAATAATACGAGGTGTTCAAATATCTCTGCAGACTCCATTGCAACCAAGCCACTCTGGTTTTTGAGCATATTTCTGGGGGAGATTTCATTTGAAAACACATGCCCTGATGTAAAAAACAACTTGATGATCATTGGACGATATGTTCTCTAAATCCTTTTTTTTACTCTGTAATACTGAGATTCCTAATACCTCTCAGATTTGAGGTCGTGGCAGGGGCTGGAGAACCTTTTCGGAACCCAAACTTTTACCCTACCTTACAAAGCCATTTGCTACCTTCTCCTTCTCCAAAGAAGAGGGTACTGCCGTGGTATTACCAACACTTCGATCTTGCAATGAGGCTTAGTAACCATTGCACTGAGTTCCCTAAAAGTTTCTTTTGTCTTAAAAAAAAAAAATGGTGAGTTTCCTTTACTCCTTAAAGGTTTCCCTGGCTAAAGGTATATAATGAGAAAAGGCAAAATCAATTGTATCTTTGTTAAACTGCTACTTTATCCAATAAATATTTATTACATGCTGACTTCAATATCAGATGCGAGTTGCCCCTTGGGAATTAGATTGTCTCAAGTTAGAGCACAGTTCCCAATGAAATATAAATCCAAGGCTTAAACACATGGACAGTTGCCCATGCTCATGGATTGGAGTACTCCTTACTGTTAAAAAGCCAATTCTCCTCAATTTTTAGGTATAGATTCAACAAAACCCCAATCTAAGCAACCTTTTTTTGTCGATATTGAAATGCTGAATCTCAAATTTATATGGAAAGGCAAAGGCACTAAATACTTAACAATTCTAAAGAAGAATAAAGTCGGAAGACACACATGACCCCGTTTCATGACTTCCTTTAAAATGACAGTAATCAAGATAATGCAATATTTGTGAAAAGATGGAGCTACAGACCAATGGAACACAAAAGAGAAACAATAAGTAAAATCACATCAATACAGTCAACAGATTATGACAAAGTACAATCGGAATTCAATGGAGAAAAAATAGTTTCTCAACAAATGGTGCTTTAATAGCTGGATAGTTTAAAAAATAAATAAATCTAAACACATAGATCCTACTTCACATAAAAACTAATTCAAAATGGATTATATATGTAAAATGTAAATCTATAACATTTCTAGAAGAAAATGTGAAATTCCATCTGGCATGGAGGTTGGTGATGCTGGTGGGTTTCAGCATGGTATCAAAAACAAGACCATAAAAAAAACAAAAAAAAACTTGATAAATCAGACTTTGTCAAAATTAAGAACTTTTTGTTCCGCTAACCACAGTGCTAAGAAAATGAAGAGGAGCCAACAACTGTTTTCGAATCACATCATCGGTTACAAAAAATAAAAAAGAAAAGAAAAGAAAAGAAAAAAACTTGTATTCAGAATAAATATATGACCCTCAAAATTCAAAAATAAAAAAACAAAAACCCAAATTTAAAAACAGGCAAAAGACTTTAACAGACACATCACCAAAGAAGATATACAGATACCAAATAAGCATATTAAAAGATTTTCAACATCATGAGTTATTAGAAAAACCTAAATTAAAATCATAATGAGATCTGAGTTTCTACCTGTTAGAAGGCTAAAATGAAAACAAACAACAACGAAAGCTGACATTTCCAAGGACGTGGAGGAACCTAGAACTCTCATACACTGCTGGTGAAAATGCAAAATGATACAGCCAATGTAAAAAGGTTTGACGGCTTGTTTTTGGATTTTTTGAAAAATAAAGTTAACACATACCTTCTATATGGCCTATCATTCCCACACTAGATAGTCAAGAAAACTGAACTTATGTTCACCAAAAACACCTGTGTAAGAATTTTTGAAGCATCTCTATTCACAATTGTCCAAAACAGGGCACTATTCAAATATATTCCATAGGTGATCGGACAAGCAAACTGTAGTACGTTCATATAATGAAGAGCTACTTACAAATAAAAAGGAATAAACTATTGATCCACACAACATTGGTGAAACATAAAGGAATTAGGCTGAATGAAATAAACTAGACATAAAAGGCCACATACTCTCTTTATAGTAAATTTTGGAAAATGTCACTAACTACAGAGATCAGGAGTTGCCAGAAGCTAAGAGCGTATTTCTTCTTCCCAGCCTCTCTCACACCTCACTCAGTACAAAATATAGACCATCAAAGCTTGTTATCTCTGGTCTATCCCATTTGAGGCACTATTTCACTAAGAAGCCTGAAATATGATAAAAAGGAAGGAGAGGTGAAATCTCCCCCCAAAACACTGAATTTTTGGTACTCCATAATTAATCTAAATTAATGTGATATTCATAAATATAGAATGTTCGGAAACATTTAATTTTGCATTTGCCTTCCTTTCAGTCCACTTAAATCTACAAACCTAGAATACAGCTAATTTGTTGAGTTACATACGTCAGGATTCTAAATTCAGCAAATTTTATTCATATAGATATCATTTTTACATTCTCCAGTTTAGGGCCCCAAAAGGAAATATATCATTAAATGTAATATTTTCCTACAGGAAATAAGTGCTAAAGGCTGGTCAGAGTTGTAAATAGAAGTGAGATAGACAATAAAAAATGAATCAACTCTGATAATGTGACTTCAGAACCTGAGAAAAAACCTTGTGAATAGAAAATGTTAATTCCTGGAAACAGTTTAACTTTAGGGAAACCTTCATTATCAAAAGACTATGAAGCCTTATAGAAATAGAGAATGCAGGGGCAATTTTTTTTTTAACTTCTTTCACATCTAACATTGGTTAAGTACTTCCAATTATCATCAAATAGATATTGTCATAGCCAGTTCAGATTTCTGTGCAATTTAAAGCCAGCTGGTCAAATTCAGTATGCGAAGCACAGTCTCAGCCTGAATCCACAAGGATCTGCATGATTTTGTCTTCTGGATCTCTAGACTTTCAGAACAATGCAACATGTCAGTTAGGGTACAGGACTCATTTTCATTGGAGCCAATATACTCTTATCATGCCTCACATGATTACCATCATAACTCCACCCCCTCACTGTCAATCACGGCTTCTAATTGCTTCTCCTCGTCCCATCATCTGAGCGAAAGCAGCTACTACCCTCCCCTGAGTTGGATCTGCTGCTGATGTTGAAGATGAGATTACTTGTAGGAAGTCCCTGAACCCTTGGTTTTTACAGCTCACTGTCTAAACATTGTTTCTTAAAAGAAAAAAAAATGCTTATGTTTTCATAAGTGCTTTCAAATATATTATTATTTTTTAAAATATTTACAACAGTGAGGTAGCTACTAGAATCCCCTTTTTTGTACATAAAGATATCGAAGCAACAAGAGCCTAACATAGAAAGTCACTTCATCAGCTATTAATTAGTATAGCAAACAGGTCCTCAAATGCCTGACGTTGTTTTGTTCAACACTGTTTTATTACAATGCTAATGAGATGCTCTAGGAACTCAACTCTTATTCCCATCAACTAGCATATGGTAAAATGGGTTTAGTGATCAATGTCATTTTGCTTGAAGTCCAAGTGAGGACTTACTATAAATGCTTATCAAACTTGAATGTACCTAAGAATCACCTGAGAAATCTTGTTAAAATGCAGATCCTAATTTGACACAGTTCTGGGTGGGGCTGAGAAACTGCATTTCCAAGAATCTCCCTTGTGATTTGAAATCTGTTGGTCTCAGGTCATCCTTTGAGAACAAATGTATAAACAACATTAGAGCCTGTCTTCTTCCAAGTCCAAGCACCCCAGAACCCCACTGGTTTGATAACGATTATGTACTTCTCTTCCTTCCCCGGATGTTGGGATGGAAGGAAGCATCTCACATATGGGACTCAATCTTGAATGGCTTTCTTGGCCTCTTCCAAAACCATTTAGAGGTCTATTCCTCCAGAAATGTCTAATCATGCTGGGCAAACCCTCTCTTTCACCCCATTTCCACATACTCTTGTGTTTTCCCAGAGACCTAACAGGAGTTAGGCATCTATCAGAATGATGTCTTTGTTTTCAGTATCAGCGAGGCCACTAGGACTGCACATCCTCTAACAGGCTGTCACAAGGCCACAGGGAGGTGAGGCTGGAGAAGGAAACACCATCTGCAGGACCTCAATTCCCCCAGAACAAGTTCAGGCAACACACATCCAATGCCCACACTGCCATGTCCACACCAGCCAGTAGGAGAGCTGGCAGGAGATAAGGTGGTGGGAGGAATAGGGAGCGGGGGGTGCCCGGGGGGTGAGATGGTCAGAGGAGTGCCCCCAGCACAGGGCAATTTACCCCGTGGGAGAATCTGCATTTCGCTCGGTCTAGTGATTCAGAGGATGGTGATGATGATCTTTTCTGAGATAATCTTCCACATCAGCAGCAGAATGTTCTTATTGTAGGTGAACTCTAGGCACTGAGGTATTTACACTTCCTTCTCTCAAGGCCCTTTATGTCCCTAGTGCCTGCCTAGTTCAGTGTCTTCCACGGAGCTGATGCAATGTGACAGCTCTTGGAACGGCGAGGACTCGAAGCAGGAGGCTTCAGGTGAGACCCAGAAGCCTCCCCCTCCAGCTGTCCTGACTGCGCAAAAGAGGCAGCAATGCAAAGGTGGTAACACACAGCATCTCTGCCGAGGAGGTACCCTGATGACAGCCTTTATAAATGTGACACAGTGACAGAGGATTGTGGATCAACACACTTCAGCAAAAGGCAGAAGCATTACCAAGGCCTTATGCTTTCACCGCTGTGATTTACACTGTAATGTGACTGCCTGGACTGATTAATAAACACAGGTGCCTGGGAGCAGAAACAGCAAAAAGTAGCAAATGTTAACTCATGGGATGCCTGACTCTGAGGACTGGATAACACCTGTTTTATGACCTAGCAGCATCTTCCTATGACACTAGAAGAAAAGAAGGTGTTTATTAAGCAAAATGAATGTTCATGCAGGTGTGGCTTTCCAAGATTGCACAAGAAGTGAACACTGGACTGTTTGAATCCAAGGTGGCTATAAATATGGAGAGCCCCTAAATGAACTAAGCCCAAGATGGAATAACTTAAGGGGTATCAAACTGTCCCCAATTCCTTAACGGTTATAGTTTTCAAACTCTTACTATTCTTTTGGGGTTAATGTGGATGAAGAGATAAGGATAGCAAAGATGATCAGAAGAGCAAGTAGGCGTAAGGAAGAAGAATAATCAGGCTCCTCATGGAGAGTCCTAATGCCTCCTCCATTTGGAGGGTACACAAGAGAAGCCATCAGACAGATGACCTGATCTTCAAGTTGGTGGATGGCCAAAGAAAAACAATCTCCTAGTGTCTCTTGAGAATATAGAATTTGCAAAAATTTCACATTCCAAGTTAGGAGGATGTGAGCTAATAACAGACGCGCCAGATAAAGGCACAGTTCACTGTGAGCCACGCAACATCCCTGCAGGTTAGATTTGAACATTCAGAAATGTGAGGCCTTTCAATGATGCACCTGGAGCAAGAATCAGAGTAGAAAAGCAATCACACAAAGACTGATCAGAGCGTACACGGGTAAGCAAGTGAGCCAAAGCCTTCCAGGTAAATCCATTACTTATGAGGCAAAATTAAGGTTAGTATTTCTTGCAATTCACTGAGAGTGTAGTCCAGCAGCAGAACGTAAGCATAAAGGATGGCAGTATTTGCACAGAATAATGTTGACTTTGCTGTTTTCTTTTGAAGGCTTCTTAAAGGATCATGGCTGTATATCTTCATCCACAGCCAAATTCTAGAAGGCTCATAAACATTAGACAAAATTATTTTTTTTAATTTATTTTGGAATACAAACTTAGGCAATGATCTTAGCCTGCACAGAGATTTACCAAGACATCTCTGCATTCTAGTTCAATGCCTGCTGCACTGCCTCTCAGGTTTGGTAAAGACAGGAATGGAGTTGGAACAAGCAACATCCCTTCCCCTCTTAAAATATGTCTTGAGAAAAGCTCTGACCGTAGGAAGGCTTAAATGGGAGATAGACCAGCAGAAATGAGGTGTCCTCATGTCAGATCACCTTACTCATGTATTTCTCTTCTAGCTTCCTCCCTTCATTCCTTTTGTTTTACCAGTATTTTTGTCATGGTTAAGTGGATTCTGTTTATTTTAAATTATGAATATTGGATATTCATTTGTAAGTGGGTATAGCTACTCTGGGCTGGTATTCCTAAAATTATATAATCCTAGTTTTTATTTTTGGTAATTCTAAATAATATTATCAATGTACGTTGCAATTTTCTATAATCTTAATTTTTTTCATTGTTAAATTAATTGGGGTGGAAATGGTTGATAATAATGACATTGTTTCCAGGTGTACAATTCTATATTACATTGTTTACACATTAACACATTATGTGCTCACTGCCCAGAATGAGCTCTCTTCCATCACCATATATTTGATTCCCCCTCCCTACTCCCCCGCCACATCCAGCTCTCCCACCCACCTCTCCCCTTACCCTCAGGTAACCACCAAACTATTGACTGTGTCCATGAGTTTTTGTTTCTTTGTTACTTTCAGTTTCATATTCCACCTATGAATGAGGTCATATTTTTTTATTCTTTCAATCTGACTGTAAATTGCATTATTGCATTCATAGCAAGACATCAGTGAGATTGACAGCTTCCTGGAGGCTCTTCTAGTGCTAATGAACAGGCATGATGTATCAGCCACTCCACAGAGCATCCACACACCACTCACTAAGACAACACTGGAGCAAGGGTAACATTCTCAATTGAATACTCTAATCCCACTTCTCCTAGCTTTCTCCAAAAGTCAAACTGAACAGGAGGGGTTGTAAACTATAGTAACTGTAGTTAATTTTGAGTGTACAGGGAAATGATAATGGTGGTGGAATAGCTATAAAACTTTCTCTAAATTTACCACTTTCCATAAAGCTGGCCTAGAAAGTTTCCATCAACTACTCGAATAACACCATGTTGATAAAAACCAACACACCATGCTGGTATTTTTGTTGCTCTAATGGCCCAAAGGAAAACACAGTTAGGAAAGAGGAATGTAGGGTTCTGTTCTATTGACCAAAAAATGAACTCTCTATCTGTGGGTAGGCCAAAAGGAAGGGAGAAAAAAAAGACCAGGAAAGGAGAAACGATCCTTGGTAACAAAATTTTGTCTTAAACGCTGTTAGTATAATCCAGGATAAAGAATAGCTGGACTGTTAAGCATAATGGTAAAATATATATTATCTATATTCAGATACTGGCTCAAATGTTTCACAACAATATGGACAGATGCAAAATAGGCATCTTAATGGTAAAATCACTATGCATGCATTTAGTTTTTAAATTAACTTTCACAGTGTATCTGCAGGCTTTGTTTCTTTTATCCATTTTGCTTCAAGAAACAAAGGATAAGGGTGGAGGGGTGGAAGAGGAGGTAGGGAGAGCTAAATATATGGCGATGGAAAGAGTTGTGTACCTGGAACCTATGTAATTATTACTAACCAATGTAACCCTAACAAATTTAACAATAAAATAAAATAAATAGAACCTCAACCAGAAGTGGCTTAAACTACAAAGACGTATTATCTCACGTCAAGTGTTTGGTGCAACTGCCCAAAGTTATCAGCAAATACCCACCTCTTTCTTTCTTTCCACTTGGCCATCCTCAGGTTTGGCTTTTCATGGATGAAAGAGGGTTGTCATTGCGCCAGATATCATATCCTTATGTAAAAGCAGTTTCTTTACCCACAGATATTTTTATCACAAGAAAAACATTTCCAGGAGTTCCCAAGCTGACTACTCTAAGACCCCATTGTCAGACTTCCTCTCAATTCCCAGTGCACAATATACCATTTCACAGCTGCTGGGACTTCAGAAGGAGTATCTTTTAGCCCCTGTAGTGAAGAGTACCCTTCCTGGAAAGGAACCCCAGTGGGTAGACAGTCAACACCTTAGATCAGCATATGGGTGCGCATGGGCCAGGGCCGGGACTCCATCCTCGGTCCTCGGGGCTGCAAAGCAAGCGCTTAACCCACTGAGCCATCCGGCTTCCTCCATAGATAAAAATTTTGAGCAGGTTTGGATGGTGGTATGTTGATTATCCATGACCTCCCCCATCATTTGGAATGATTGACTCTATTGTTAGATCTAAAAATAACTTCTTCAGAGGAAGTCTTCTTTAAATACAAATAATAATTCTAGCAATATAGACAAAAAAATCCAAATAACCTTCAAGGTGATTGTACTATAACATTGGTTCCTCCCTACAATCTTCTAGCTTCTATTTATTTGTTTGTTTGTTGATTTATTTCTGTTAAATAATGTTGAAAAGACTACTCAAATAAGCAGTCATTCTTATTCTATTAGATTTGCAAATACTTTATTTGGTTAAGTCCTCTATTTTCCATAACCACATATTTAGGGGAAAACTATTTACCTCTTCTTTGATTTTTTAATAATTAAATAGCATTATTAACTGTCTAAATTTTCAAGTTACAGTGCTAGATAATAGCAGAAAACAATAAAAATAGAACTAATCCTTGTTTTTCAAGATTTTCACATTAGACCCAATCTTGTTCTTTAAGATTTTCACACTGGACCACCACTACTTTGAATAAAAAAGGTCTGTCTTCAGACCTGAGGTTCTCAAAGCACTCAATACAGATTATCCATGTAACTTCCTACTAGATCTAGGAAGAAAGTAGACCTATGTATTTTGTTTATTTTTTTATTATTATTAAATTTATAGGGGTGACATTGGTTAGTAAAATTACATAGGTCCCAGGTATACCAGTCTACAACATATCATCTGCAATATATGCTTACCACCCAGTCAGTTCTCCTTCCGTAACCATATATTTGACTCCTGTTCCTTCCTCCCCAACCCCTCTCTCCTTTTTTAATTTTTATAAACATATATACTTAAAGTACTTTAAAGGAAAAACACATTAATATTTGCCAACAAAAGCTGAGGTAAGATGAGGTATTCCCATGGCTCCATTCATCTATTCATCCAACAGACATATTAGGTGACAAGTTATCAGATAGATACTCTGCTAGATTCTGGAGATACAAAGATAGAATGGAACTCAATTACATTACCCTTGATCTAAAGATTTCCTTTGTGCCTTTCTCACTACTAATGCGGCCTGACAATTACAATGACAAGGTTCCCTGCAATAAGAGAAACACAGCTCTTCCTATTTATACAGAAACTCTTCTATTTCCTTAATGCTAATGCTGTGTAGATGACACAGAGCTGACATTAGTTTGACCTATTTATTTTGTACTAGTATCTTGTAGTTTGGGATTTTTATTTTATTTATTTATTTGTGTTCACTTTAAATAATTTTATTGAGCTATGTAACATCTCATAAATTTACCAGTCTTCTTAATTTATATTTGTTTCATTAGATAGTAAAAATAAATGTTTATCATAAATTTCAAATTATCCAGATGTCTATAAAACAAGAAGAGCCCCAATACAACTCAAATCCCATTGTTATTATTTTTTAATATATCCTTCCACATTCTTCTCAGCATACGTATAGAAGCACATTTTAAATAGAATTTGAAATAAAATATATATACACAAAAGTGCACATGAGATTAATGCATAACCTCTTTGTACTTTCTTACCTTTGTAACTAGTTCCCAGATAAACATTATAAAGATACTACAAATTAGATTTTACTGTTCTGAAACTTTCTACATCAGCATATATTTACTAACACTGCATTGCTTTCATAAATTATTTAACTTAACTCTATTTCCTGGGCATTTAAGTAATTTCCAACTCTCCATCATGTAAAGAATCATATAAGAAATAGTCTTATATATTTATATTTAGTTTTCTTCTGCTTGGGACACAAACCTTGTTGATCCTGTGATATAGTAGTCAAGTAGTTTGCTTAAAATATATGTCATTTATATTCCTAAGGCTGAGAAGTGAAGGAGAAAAAAAAAAAAAAAGATGAGGGAGAAGAGAAAGAAAAGGAAGAAATGAATGTGGATGGAAATGAAATTCCTATACCAGGTCTGTATATTTATTCATTGTTTGTTTTTTAGCCACACCAAAGTTTAAAACTCACCTCTTTTTGATTTAAGTTTTACAGTGAGTTATTATTCTTTTTTTTTTTTTTTAATAAATTTACTGTGGTGACATTGGTTATTAAAATACAGGTTACAGGTATACAGCTTTATATTACATCATCTATATGTTGAATCATGACTCACCACCCCGAGTCAGTTCATTTTTTCCCCATCACCATATATTTGAATCCCCCTTCCCCCCCTCCCCAACCCCCCTTCCCCTTATAGTGGGCTATTCTAATCTAATTAAAAACTACATAGGAAAATGGCTCTCTGAGTAGTCACAACGCAAATTCTTTCCCTTTTCCTTAAAACATACTTCACATAGGAGTCACAGTATCGCCATGAGGTAATTGGAGGCATAGTGAAATGAAAACACCTTCCAAGGCGGCAAGACCCAATGATAATAAAAGTGGGGGAAGGAGGTCGCCCCTGATCACAGATGCTTCTCATTTTCCATAACTAAAGGAGGGTACCTGAAGCTATGCATGTCTTTGGAGTTTTTCAAATTGTGCAGACTATACCGTTGACATTGCCTTTAATTTGGTGAGTACTATTTGCAGTGTGACTGAAAGCAAAGAGGATTCTTAAATTATGTAAAGCATTACTGAGAATGCTCTTTAGGACAGTGTGATATGAAAAGCACAGTGCGAGTCATTTCTCACTGAAGATATTTAGAAATAGTATTGTGTCAAGGGAGTCATTACGTTACAGAGGATAAAAAAGTAGGAATATGCATTCAGGTGTTCAGTTGTATTTGCATAATCATCTCAAGTAGGTATCCCATGTCCTCTTGGGGCTAACTAGCATATAAAGAATAAAGGAGCAATTTTCTTAAAAAAAAGAAAAACACAGAAACTATTTTTAAAGAAGAAAATATATATAAGTGTTATCAGATAGATACCTCTGACATTCATCCTTATTCCAAGAAGAAAAAACTCTATGATTTTTTTTTATTAATAAATGCTAACTGATCAATAAATACCAAAGAATGATCTGCACTATAAGGTCACTCTGGCAGCCAAAGACTGCAGGAAGATAAGCTTTGGCCCATTTCTGTGGACTCCATCTCTCATGTGGTAGTAGGCCAAATAATGCCACCACATTCACCCAAAAGATGCCCTCATCCTAATGCCCAGAACCTGTGACTGTGCTGCATTACATGGCAAAAGGTACTTTGTACATGTGACCCATAAGAGGAGAAATACCTTGAATTATCAAAGTGGACCCAATAGGGGATCTTACAATGAGGGGGTAAGGGCTGTGTCTTTGAGAAGGGTCAGAGAGATGCAACTCTGCTGGCTTTGAAGATGGGGAAAGGGGGCCACTAGCTAAGGTATGGGGGTCACCTTGAGAAGCGGGAAAGGAAACCAATTCTCTCTAGAGAACTTCCAGACAGAAATGTGGCCCAAGGGATAGTCAGGATGGCTCAGTGGGTTAGCATTCGCTTTGGAGCCCCAGGGACAGAGGATCAAGTCCAGGCCCCAGGTCTGTGCAGACCCATATGCTAAACTGGGGTGTGCTTCCCATGCAGGAGACCCCCAGTTTGGTTTTCATCCTCCGGCTTGGCCCCTGGCTCAAGGAGGCATTC
>PVKE010025693.1:0-22848 GCA_004027555.1 Craseonycteris thonglongyai | reverse complement strand
TGTGTTTCCAAATCAGTGTTATCACAGATTATACTCTTAAAAAGAAAGGGTATGACTGCTTTACTGCTATATTAGCTTGGAATATGTTATTCACAAACTGTATTCAACAAAAATCAAAACAGGTCTTAGAATCATAGAGGGGTAAAAACACTCTTCGAAGGAACCCAAAAATCCCCTTGTCCAATTCCTCACTCAATGTACAAAACTCTTAAACTCTTTCATAACATCTCAAAAAACTTATAGCTATCAGGATTTTACTTTATGGTAATGTGGTTCTTTTCTTTTCTTTTTTTTTTTTTTTTTTGTCCTCGCAGAACAAATATTTAATCATTCCATGTATAGAATTTGTTTCTTTGTTATAGATAGCCAATTAAACATTCTTTATGAAGTGACTAGCATGAAATCATGATCCAACCAGCCTTTCCTCAGGTAATTATTTATTTTCCTTGGAAGAAAAATAAATATGTCCAACAAGACATATCTCTAAAATTTCCTTGTGTTTATTTTAGTCATATAATAATCTTTTCTGTTTCAATTTATCATCCAGCACACAAGCCAAAATTCTCAGCTGTGGGTAGCTCAGATAATAAGAGAAAGCATTCTAAGTATTAATTCAAAACACTGTTAAAATATGGGGAAAAAAATTAAAACAAGACTGTTGGGCAAATCACTATGACCCTTGTTTCAGCTGGACCCCAATCAATTACTCAATGTTTATAAGTTTAGCTAAAAATCCACCCAACAACAGCAATATAGTTTACATATATCAGTTTTTTTTTCCAGAAGATATCAAATATTAGTTTGGTGCAAATGTAATTGCGGTTTTTGCATTGTTGAAATTTGTGGTTTGATATTGGAATACATTCTTAAATAAATGTGGCTATGTTATACATCATTTTAATGCACATTTCTCACTTTATGTTTTTTTGCTGATGACTTATTACTTGCTATTTATTTTGAATTTATTTTAGACTATGGAAATGATGTTAGACAAAAAACAAATTCAAGTAATTTTCTTATTTGAGTTTAAAATGGGTCATAAAGCAGCAGAAACAACTCACAACATCAGCAATGCATTTGGCCTGGGAACTGCTAACAAACGTACAGTGCAGTGGTGGTTCAAGAAGTTTTACAAAGGAGATGAGAGCCTTGATGATAAGGAGTGCAGTGGCCGGCTATTAGAAGTTGACAACAACCAATTGAGAACAGTCATTGAAGCTGATCCTCTTACAACTACACAAGAAGTTACCCATTAATGAAACATTGGCCATTCTACCAATTAACAGGCTTTTGAAGCAAATTGAAAAGCTGGCTGAAAAATCTTGGTAAGTGGGTGCCTCATGAGCAGACTGAAAATAAAAAAAATCATAATTTTGAAGAGTCATTTTCTCTTATTCTATGAAACAACAACGAACCACTTCTCCTCGGATTGTGGCATATGACAAAAAGTGGATTTTACATGACAACCAGTGATGACCAGCTCAGTGGTTGGACCAAGTAGATCCCATGACTTTCCAAAACCAAACTTGTACCAAAAGAATGCCATGGTCACTGTTTGGTGGTCTGCTGCTGGTCTGATCCACTACGGGTTTCTGAATCCCAGTGAAACCATTCCATCTGAGAAGTATGCTTAGCAAATTGGTAAAATGCTCCCCAAACTGCAATGCATATAAGGGACATTGGTGAAAAGAAAGAGCCCAATTCTTCTCCACAACAACACCCCACCATACATTGCACAACCAATGCTTCAAAAGTTGAATGATTTGGGCTACAAAATACCTAATCTATCATATTCAACTGACCTCTCACCAACTCACTACCACTTCTTTAAGCATCTCAACAACTTTTTGCAGGGCAAATGCTTCCATAATTAGCAAGATGCAGAAAATACTTTCTAAGAGTTTCTCATATCCCAAAGTATGGATTCTTAGCTACAGGAATACAAAAATTTATTTCTCATTGGAAAAAATGTGTTGATTATAATAGTTTCTTTTTTGGTAAATAAAAATGTATTAGAGCCTAGTTATAATGATTTGAAATTCATGGTCCAAAACCACAATTTCTTTTGCACCAACCTAATATCTTACTGAAGTTAATTCTTTAAAAAATATTTTATTGAAATATAATAACATATGGTGAAATAAACAGATCGTATAAATTATCAGGATATATGTATTATCATCACCCTTCAAAATTATTTTGTATGTCATTCCAGTCAAATTATACTCTCCCCTCTTCAAACGTAGACAATATTCTGACTGGTTTCACTTTATTTTGCCTTATCTAGAACTTCAAATTAAAAAAATAAAAATAGGGTATGTACTTTTATGCATGGCTCTTTTCTCTCAGCACAATGTCTTAGAGATTCACCTGCATTGCTGCATATTTTAAGTAATTGCTATCTTTAATGGGTGGCTAGTATATTATTATATAAATATATTGTCATTTTGTTAATCTATTATCCTTTATAAAGAAATTTAGATTATTTACAGGTTTGGCTATTATGAATAAATCTGATATGTGCATTTTAATATATGTATTTTTGTTGACAGGTCTTCATTTATCTTGGGTGAATACTTAGAAATAGAATTCTGGGTAACAGGGTAGTGTATATAATTTTTCCCAAAATGATTGTAACACTTTATAGTTACATCAAGACATGTGAGATACCTGGATGCTCTAGATTAGGGGTGTCAAACTGGTGGCTCCTGAGGTAATTTTTTGTGGCCCACGATGCTCTGAAATAAAATGAAAATAGAAAAAATTGTTATGAAGAAAATAGCACTTAGGGGAGATTGAGGCAATACCGTACACACAATTCCCTCGTTAACCCTTTGACTACCGAAGATGAGTATACACGTGGCCCAGTGCCTTTCCTGAGGGCCTGTAGGCGTGTATAAACGTGCTGACTCAGTTCCGGCGACATTTGTAAATGTGATGTGGCCCACGTGAATCTTGCCTGTTGCACCAAATGGCCTGTGTTTTAATTGAGTTTGACACCCCTGCTCTAGATCTTCACAGCCAGTGTGTATAATCTTTTATATTTTAACCATTCTGATGTGTGAATAGTAATAGAATCTCATTTTTATGTGCTTATTGATTATTTACATATCTTTCTTTGTGATGGATGTTTAAAGTTTTAAACTTCTTTTGTCAATGGACGGTTTTTTTGGTTTTTTTGTTTGTTTTTTTGGGTGATAAAGAAATTCTTTTTTTTTTAAGATTTATTTTTATTAGTTTTTTTGTTTGTTGTGTTTTTTTTGACAGAGAGAGAGACAGACTGAGAGAGACAGACTGAGAGAGACAGAGAAAAGGGGGAGGGCCCAGAGCAGTCTCTATAGTTAACAGCATTTGTTTTTCATATAGTTTCACTCCTCAGGTGGGCACAGGGCTGTGCGGGGCAGGAACTGGGCTGGGAGCCTCTCACATAGGCCCTAGCAAGAACTGAACTGGGGGCACACCCCAGTTCAGCACATGGGTTCACATGGGCCAGGCCCCCGGAATCGGATCCTCAGGCTCTGGGGCTGCAATGCGAGCACTTAACCGGCTGAGCCACCCAGCTTCCCTAAAGGAATTCTTTATACGTATGTTTTGGGTACAAGTCCTTTGATATAAATATATACATACACATACTGACTGTTTTATCCCAATCTCTGATTTGCCCACTCATTTTCTAATATTGTCTTTTTATGAGCAGATGGTTTTATTTTTTTAAAGAAGTATAATTTAGTATTTCTATGGTTCTTGCTTTCTGTGCCCTATCTGAATTTGTCTACCCCAATATAATGAAAATATTCTCTTAAGTTTTTACCACAAAAGTTTATAGTTTCAGTTTCTATAGTGAGGTCCTTGAAGTATTTTCAGAGTAGTTTTATTAACATTTGCTGAAAATATTTTTCTTTCCATATTGGATTGCTTTGACAAATTTTCCCCCCAAAAATCAATTGAGTCATCTATCGAAGGGCATTTTGGTTGTTTCCATGTTCTGGCCATTGTGTCTGATTGTTACCAACCAATGTCACCCCATTAAATTTAACAATAAAATATAATAATATTAAAAAAAAAATCAATTGATAATATAAATGTGGTTCTATTTGTATTCTATTCCATTGATCAATTTGTCTTTTTTTTTTTAAATATGAAACTATCTTAATTACCATGGCTTAACAAAAGGTGTTGAAATTACAAGTACATATACCAATTATTTTTTTTCTCTTTTTTTCAAAATTATGTTGCCTACTCTAGGCCTTTTGAACTTACGTTTAAATTTAGAGTTATCTTATTAATTTCTTCAGAAAATAAGTCTGCTAGGAATTTGCTGGGGATTATATTGAATCAATTAATTGATATGGGGAGAATGTATATCTTAACATTAAATCTTTTGGTCCATAACGTATTATGGCTTTAGCAGGGTCTACGTACAGAGTAATAATTCAAAATGTCAGGGGTCAAAGTTTCTCAGGACACTTTCCATGAGTGCATGTCACACACAACGAGTGTCACCTTGAAGCTCACCAGACATTCTTTTGGTTTTTTTTAAAGATTTATTTATTGTTTTTGACAGAGAGAGACAGAGAGACAGAGAAAAGGGGGAGGGCCCAGGACAGTCTCTATGGTTGCACATCATTGGTTTTTCCACATAGTTTCATTCCACAGGTGGGAGTGGGGCTGCACAGGGCAGGAACTGGGCCGGGGTCTCGCCTCGTCACCAGACATTCTTAAAGTCTGTGTTCTTATGGGACTTTCTGATCTTTTCATCTCAAAGCTATATAATTTGTAACTTTAGTTCACCTGTAAGGGTGAAGGGTATTTGCTATTACTTACTGTGAAATCTCCAATTGCAGTTTTAAGAAGATATTTCTCAACAGTTTATTGGAAAATTATTCTTTCTGAACAGCATGTGTTCTTTCTGAGAATTTGCTATTTTCCATTTTTTGGTTACTTTGTGCCCTATTCCTCTTTCCTGGTTATAACACCTTCCTTTTTACTAACAACTTCTTTAGGAAAAACTAGATCTGGGTCATTTTCCTTTCCCCCTTCACATATTAGTCTCTTTCAAACGTTAAGATCTTGGGGAAGCCAGGATGACTCAGTGGGTTAAGGGCTCACTTTGCAGCCCCAGGGACCGAGGATTGAATCCTGGCACTGGCTCATGGGTACAAACTGGGGTGTGTTACCTATGTGGAAGGCCCCAGTTCAGTTCTCATCCCCTCAATTTGGCCCCTGGCTTGAGGAGGCATGCCTCCCATGCGGAGGGAAGGGGGAAGCCCAGATCCAGCCCTGCACAATCCCCGCCCACCTATGTAGAACAAAACCATCTTGAGAACTGATGATGTACAACTATAATGACTGCTCTGGGCCCTCCCCCTTCTCTCTGTCTCTCTGTGTTTCCGTCTCTTTTTGTCTGTCAAACACAATAAAATAAATCCTAAAAAAAACAAAAAACTTTAAGATCTATTTTCTTTTTCATGGATGAATAATCTGTCCTCTAAAATCTTTATTAATTATCTTCAAGAAATGTATTTCTTATTCCAGTTTATTAGTTTGTCTTTATTTGTTTCCATTTATTTACACATTTGTAGTCCTTTGCTCTAGTTCTGTTTGAAATCTGAAGATTATTTTTAAACATGCCAGTTCTGCTCTTATTTTCTAAGTAATTGAGATGCTTAGATATAAAATTAATTAAAATACTGGTTGGTCCTTTAGAGTTGCCATAATTTCTTTGATTTGTTTCTCTACATTAACCAAATAAAATATGCATATTTAAAATTAGGAATCCCATTTATTTTTTATTTGTTTATAAACAAAATCTTTCACTCTTTCGGGGACAGGCCTCTTCGGTTGTCTGACATCAGTTTCAGAACTTGTATAATGGGCAAAATCCATTATGAGTTGTAATCAGGTAGCGATAAGTAATTCTTGAATTTGGTGAAGTCATTAGAGCTCTACCTTCTGAGGCTAGAATGCAAGATTTAAAACTAGAACTTTAAAGGGGCTCTGCAGCAGGGGGATATCAGCAGTTTTTAGTTTTAAGTTCAATCTTGTAACCAGATAGCTGAGTGAGTGAATGAGTATAAGCAGCAAATGTTTTTCAATAGTCCTCCCTGGCAAGTAAGCCTTTCTGGGACAGGGTGGTGGGTAGGGAGAAATATTGCTTTGAAGTTACTCTTTATTTTTTAAAAACTCTAACCTAGAAAGAATTCACAAGAATATTTCAAAGAAAACACAAACACATATTCTTTATCTAGATTCATCCATTATTAATATTTTGTCATATGTGTTTTCTCCTCTTTCAACTTCACATACACTTACATGTACACAATGATCTAGATCTAAATGTAGATTATATAGATATAGATATGACATAATAGATTATGTAAATATGAGGGTTGTCTGGAAAATATCCAGTCATATATGCCTCTATTTTTCATATTACATGACTGGACATTTTCTGGATAGCCCTTGTATATAATATATAGATTATTTGATTTGAGAACAAAGTATAAAAATTATGAACTTTCACTTATAAAAACTTTAGCATAGATAATATATCTCCTAAGAACAAAGGCGTTCTCTTACATAATTATAGTAAAATGATCAATTCAAGAAATTCAGCATCTAAAACTATTATCTAATATATAGTCCATACTCAAATTTTTATACTTATAACAATATTATCCTTTATAGATTTTTTTAAACCAGTATAAGACCCATTCCAAGATCAAGCATTATATTCAGTTGTCATATTGCTAATATTGTTTAACCTGGTAAATATGTGTAGCCTTCTTTTTCTCTTTTATAACATTGACATTTTTGAAGAGTAGAGGCCCAATATTTCTTAGACTGTCCCTCAATTTTAGCTTGTCTGATGTTTCTTCATGTATGTTTTCTCATCCTCATTTTATGATTTCATTTCTCTTTTGGCTTTGCCTATAATACCAAGCTTAGCAGTACCACATAACTCAGTTCTGACTGGCAAGTACATTAAGGTCTCTACCGTTGGCAGTCACTAAGATCTGCACTTGCATCCTTCCCTCTATGAGAACAGCATTTACCTGAACAATGTAGATGAATGTTACAATCACCTACCAAGATTACAATCCTGCATGTCTACTGAAGCCAAGGCTGATGCTTAAAGCCACTAACTCAGGCCAAGTGAGTTTAAAACCAACTGCATAATTGTAAATGATGATCTGCCTACCACAATATAAAGAGCCATAAACCAGCACAATAAAAATTATCTTGATGGACTATGCTTCCTAAGGTGCTGCAAAAGTCTAAACTCACTTTCCTTAGCCAGATTAAGAGCTCCAATCTTTCCGGTACATGTATCTTCAAATGTAATCATTTGTTTATTTCCTGAGAATTTTAATTCATGTGCTACATCAAATTCAGTAACACTAGATTAAGTTAATGTTTGAGTGAGCCTAAAACAAGATGTCTTTTTGCATCATAATGGCATAATTGTCTACTAGTATTGTAATAAGTTACTTCCTTTTTCCACTTAGATTATCCACCCACATAGAAAAAGTCAAATTTTATATTTCAGCAAGACTTAACCACTAGCTCAGCTAACAAAAAAATTGGACGTCCAAACAGAAGCACTCTGTGATAGGCTTAGCCTCAAGGGCACTCACTCATCAGACACTGAGTTCTGACATGCATAACAAAGACTAGCAGGCACAGAGAGTACAGATGTGTTGTTGCTGTTGACAGAAAAAGACCCTGCAGTACTGAAAAAGAGAAATGGAAATAATGAACAAATCAACCCAAAGAGCAGGTGCTGACATGTGGCTTCGTATCAGATGAAACAGTGCCTTCTCTTGTGTGACAAGAAAATTGAGGACAGAACGCCCAGTAACGTTACACAAAAAACAAAATCTCAAAAAAAGGAACACAGAGGCATAAAATGATAGATGAAGGGGTATTAAGAGGTGGCCTGATCAAACGATTTGAAAACTATTGTTGTTGAAGGCTGTGTGCTGCTTTACTTCTGGCTTCATGTGGCCTCTGGTGATTTCACCTCAGCTGGCTTTTGCAATCAAAGATGGTAATGTAGAGATCTTTTTGGTGGACCAAAAAGAATCTTTCAGTCTAAATGTGGAGTTGAAGAGCCCTGGATTTTTAACCATGAAAAAAGGGAAAAACTAGGCCCAGGAAACCTATTTTAGCATATCATAATGCAGCATTCTCTAACCCTCAGAGAGGATGTCAGCCAGTAATTCTCAGTGTGAAGTGGGAGCTTCAAGAAGGCCCTGGGGCCCTTTAAGAAAGCATTTAAATGCCATTGAAACTATTTTCATAATAATGCTTACATAATATGTTATTTGCCTTTTTCACTCTATTATGAGGGTACAATGGAATTTTTAAGAAGCTACCCAAAATGTGATGACATCCTCACTTTGATAGCTAATTAAATTTGTACTGGTATATTTTGAGTTTTCTAATGATTGTATTGGCTATTCAGGGTCTTTTGTAATTCTATACAAATCTGATGGTATTTTGTTCTATTTCTTTAGAAAATGCCATTAGGATTTTGATGAGGAGTGTATTAAATCTATATATTGCTTTGGGTAATATGGACATTTTAACTATGTTGATTCTTCCAAACCACGAACATGGAATAGCTTTTTATTCCTTTGTGTCTTTTTCAATTGCTTTTAATAATGTCTTATACTGTAGTTTTCTGTGTATAGGTCCTTCTCATTCTTTAAGTTTATCCATAGGCATTTTATTCCTATAGTATCAATTGCAAAGGATTTATTATTTTATTTATTTTTCTGAAATTTCACTGTTTGTATATAGGAACACAATGGATTTTTGTACATTGATTTTGGATTCTGCAACTTTACTGTATTTATTGTTTTTAAAAGGTTTTGACGGAGTCTTTGAAGTTTTCTATATAAAGAATCATGTCATTTGTGAAAAGTGACAATTTAACTTAATCATGCCAATTTGGATGCCTTTAATTTCTTTCTCTTGTCTGGTGACTCTGGCTAGGTCTTCCAGAACTAGGTTGTATAATAGTGGTGACATGGTACATCACTGTCTTTTTCCAGATCTTTGAGAAAAAGCATTCAGTTTTTCACCATTAAGTACCGGTATGTTATTAGCTGAGGGTTTGTTGTATAGGGCTTTACTATGATGAGGTACTTCCCTACTATACCCATGTTATTTGGAGTTTTATTTATTTTGTTTTTGTTCTTTTTTATTCATTGTTAAATGTATCGGGTAACAGTAGTTTGTAAAAATTACATAGGTTCCAGGTGTACATTTCTATATTACATTGTCTATGTATTGCATTATGTTCTCAACACCCAGAATGAATTCTTATTAAGAGTTTTAGTCATAAATGGATGTTATATTTTGTCAAGTGCTTTTTCTGCCTCTTGTGATGTGATCATGCAATTTTTATCCTTTATTTTGTTTATGTTGTGTATCACATTGACTTGCATATGTTGAACCATGCTTGTGCCTCTGGGATGAAGCCCACTTGATCATAATGTATAATATTTTTAATGTATTATTGTATGCTATTTGCTAGTATTTTGTTTAGGATATTTATATCAGTGTTCATCAGAGATATTGGTCTGTAGTTTTCTTTTTCTTTTTGTGTTATCCTTACCAGATTTTGGTATCAGGGTAATGTTGCCTCATAAAATGAGTTAGGAAATACTGCCTCTTCAATGTTTTGGAAAAGTTTGAGGAGGACAGGTATAAAATTATCACTGAATGTTTGGTAGAATTCACTAGCGAAGCCATCTGGTCCTGGACTTTTGTTTCTTGGGAGGTTCTGGATGAGTTTTAATTTCCTTACTGTTGATCAGCCTATTCAGGTTTTTCAGTTCTTTGTGATTCAGTCAAGGAAGGTCATATACTATATTTCTAAGAACTTATCCATTTCTTCTAGGTTATTGAATTTGGTAGCATATAATCCTTAGTATTCCTGTATAATCCTTTATATTTCTGTATAATCTCTCCTAACCTCTCCTCTTTCATTTCTTATTTTATTTGTGTCTTTTCTCTTATTTTCTTAGTGAGTCTAGCCAGGGGGTTGTCAGTTTTATTAATATTTAAAAAAAAACCTTTTTGTTACATTAACTTTTTCTATTGTCTTTTTGATTTCTATTTTATTTAGTTCTACTCTAATTTTTATTATTTTCTTTCTCCTGTAGACTTCGGATTTCAGTTTTTTGTTTATTTGTTTTTAAGTGTTTTATAGATTGTTTATTTTGGGATTTTTTGTTTGTTCATTTCTTGAGATAGACCTGTAATGATATAAAATTCCCTCTTAATACTGCTTTTGCAGTATCCCAATAATTTTTATGCATTGTGTTTTCATTCTTATTTGTTTCTATAGATCTTCTGATCTCTCCTTTTATTTCTCCAGTGACCACAGTTGTTCTTTAGTGGCATGTTGTTTAGTCTCATGTGTTTGTAGATTTTCTGCTTTCTCTTTGCAGTTAATTTCCAATTTCAAAGCATTGTGGTTGGAGAATATGTTTGGTATGGTTTCAGTTTTCTTAAATTTGCTGAGTCTAGTTTTGTGTCCTGTGGTCTATCCTTAAGAGTGTTCCATGTACACTAGAAAAGAATGTATAGTTTAGCATTATAAAATAAAGGCTCTATAAATGTCAGTTATGTCTTTTATTTCTTTTAACTCTCAAGTCTCTCTCTTCTTCCATCTGCATCATTTCCAGATTTCTATGTTTGATAGCAATAATTCTTTTCTCTATCTGATAAACTAACTCTGTTTCCTAAACTCATTATTTCATTCTTTATCTCTTACTGAGTTCCTGCATTTCAGAGTTTCTATTTGGTTCTTTTATAAAGTGTCAATATCTTTGGTAAAGTATTCATTTTGTTCATTGATTTTTATTTCTGAATTCATGAAACTGCCTATCTGAGCTTTCTCGTATCTCATTGAATTTTTGCAGAATGGCAGTCTTGAATTCTCTGTCATTTAAGTCACATATTGCATGTCCTTACATTTATTTTCTGGAGATTTCTCTTTTTATTTTCTGAGCTGCCTTGTTATCTTGATTAATTATAGTAATTGGTAAATTATTTCTCTTCCTGTACATTTATAGAAATGGATTCTGCAGCAGGTTGATATGAAGAGGTCTTTCTTTTGTTTTCCAGTAGATAGTGCAGGAGTATTTTATATTATTTTGCCCTGTCCTATCTTCTTGTAATGAAAGATTTCCTGAGGAGGTGGGCATTTCCCCTGTGACAAGGTCACCTCTGTGGTACGTGACAGGTTCTAAGCTTCTGAGATCCCAGTACTACCCCTGCAGCTAGATGCAGAGCTGTGTGCCTCAGCAGTCCTGGGTAATCCCTCCTGGGATCAACCACGAAATATCTGGACAGGTAGGCTGAGAGATTCAGCTGGTGTGTTTGTGGCTTTGTTCTCCTCTGAATAATGGCAACTGCCAGTCAAAAGCTGCCTTGACCATGTGTCTTCTCCCTTTTTACTGGAATTAGCTGCAGTGTACATCTGCCACTCAGGAACTGTCTTTCCTGTCCAGTTCACAAGGCTGTAGATAGTCTGCTCTTTAATTGACACTAATACACTTTTATTTTATTTTATTTTTATTTTTCTGAGGCATACTGCTAACACTGGGAGGATCTAGGGAAGATGAGTTCTGGGAGAGTGGAGAAAGGTGGTCAGGCTCCATGACTGTTTTCTGCTTGTCAGTGGGGCTATTAGAACAAAGTCGTAGCACTTCTGTATTCAGTCTTTGCCCCAAGATCTCTCCCTTAATTGTTGAGTTCAGCTGTATTAAATGCTGGTCTTTCAGGCAAGCATACTTGGGGCTACAGAGAGTGTACCTGCAATATCAGTCCTCTCCTTTCTCAGAACCAAAGTGAGCTAGCTAGCTCTGGATGTGTCCTAAAGCCCCTGTCTCTGCACTTCTCCATTTCCTCCTTTCCCATTTACCCCAATTTGCCCACCATTAGATGTTTTGATGTGCAGATTTCTCAGGCACATTTGTGTGTTGTATAAACTATCTGTTGTTGAATCACAAATGTCCAACTTGTTGTAACTTCAAGGGGAAAGATGAAAGGGGACCCTTCCCACTGTCATGTTTCTAACATAACTCTGCAATCTGTATTTCGTAATCCCCCTTTTCTTTTTCACTCAACCTCCCTGGTCCCATCTTGCAACCATCAGTTTGTTCCCTGTATCTATGAGTCAGTTTCTATTTTCTTTGTTTGTTCATATATTTTTCTATATTGCACATATTAGTGAAATCATATGATTATTTGTCTTTATTTTATTCAACATAATACCCTCTATATCCATCTATGTTGTCACAAGTAGTAAGAGTTATTTTTATGGCTGGGTAATATTCCATCGTGTATATATATTACAGTACATATTCTTTATTCAATTGTCTATTGATGGACACTTCACTTGCTTTCATATCCTGACTATTGTAAATAATGCTGCAATGAGCGTATGGATGCAAATATCATTTTTGAATTACTGTTTTGGATTTCTTTGGATGAATACCCAGAAGTACAATTGCTAGTTTATAATGTAGTTTTATATTTAATTTTTTGAGGAACCTCCAATTTGTTTTTCATAGTGATTGCACTAATTTGCAACCCATCAACAATGCACTATGTTCTGTTTTTTTCTACATCCTCACCAACACTTATTGTTTGTTGATTTATTGAAGATAGTAATTTTGATAGGTGTGAGGTTAAATAGCATGGTTGTAATTTACATTTCTCTTATGATTAGTGATGTTGAGAGTGTTTTCATATATTTACCGGTATTGACCATCTGTATGTCCTCTTTGGAGAAATGTTAATTTCTCCATTTTTAAATCAGATTGTTTGTTTTCTTTGGTGTTAAGTTGTATGAGTTTGTTACATATTTTGGATATTCAACCCTTACCAGATGTATCATTGCTGAATATCTTCTCCCATTCAGTATGTTATCCTTTTGTTCCTGGTTTTCTTCACTGTGCAAAAACTTTTAGTTTGATATTAAAAAAAAAAATAAGACAGTGTAAATGTGTCCTTTTAATTTGTAAGTTTTCCTTTAAATTTTATAGTTTTGATATTCAACATACCGGTACTTAAATTATCTATATTTTAAAGTACTATACGTAGTTTTGTAATTGTTTTTATTTTAAGAATATAGACCATAAACTGTTGCCCACATATTTTCCTAGTTAAGTTAATTTTTATAACTTTATAATTTACATATTAACTTTTTAAGCCATCAAGAATTTACTATGATTCGTGGTAAAAATTAATAACACAATCTGATTATTTCCTAATACTTTGGCAATTTTTCCAACAATGTTTGGCTTGTTACATAACTATTGTTCATTTTAGAGCTTTATTGCACTGTGGTCAGAGAATAACAGTCTTACAAATTTTACCTCTGAAAATTGATTGGCACTATTTTTTTCATATGATTTTAAATATTTCATGACAGCTTGGAAACATATATATTTATGTTCAATATACATCTAAAAATTAAGTTAACATTATTATTAAGATTATTCAAATACTCTATATCTTTTATTTTGGTTTTAGTTATCCCACAGTAATTATTCTTATGAAAAATGGCATCAGAAACTTCTATTTTAATGGCATTTTAAACTTGAATTTTTGAAGAGGTTATATGAAGACTAGGTTGGATAGTTGATGAAACACAGAAATGGTTTTGAAGTGATATGAAAATCTAAGTAAATTTAACCACAAAAAGTAAAATTTAAATTAAAGAATTTGAGGGGAAACTTAGGAAATAGACAGGACTGGATAAAAAAGAGTCTTACTCTCCATGGCAAGTAACTGAGACTTTATTCTTTAGGCCAGCCATTCTAAAACACTGGTATTATTTCAGCTGCATAAAATAAACTTTTGATCAATATGCATTATAATTATATATAAGTGAACATTAGGGTCAATAAGAAACTTTAAAATTAAAAATTGAGAATTATCAAAATAACGTTAGAAAATCTCTTCCATTGACTGTGAATTAGAGTATTCATGATGTATGCACCTTTATCCATCACTTTTTATGGCTAAACTTTTAGGATTAGCAAAGAAGGAATTGCAAAGAAGGAGACTTAATATGACAATTGACTGGGCATTCAAACCTTTCTCCATTTAAGATAATTATCAATGTATATTAGAGAATGTAGACTGGGTTCAAACACTGGTTCTCCTTTCCTTGAGGCACTCCAATTACTTGTGTGATAGTCCTTATTAGAGTAGTCCCTGTTTCTCTTATGCTCTTTAAAATTTTTTCAATCCTCTTATTTCTTAATATGTACTTTAGTCTAGACATATCCTTCTGAACTACCTTCTAGTTTACAAATTCTTTCTTAATTTATGTCTACTCTTAAGGACATTAATCAAGTTTTTAATTTCAGTCACATTTTTCAATACTAGAATTTCTATTTGATCTTATATATATTTCCATTTGTGTGATAAAAATTTTCCCCTTGTATTTTAATTATTTGAGCATATTTATCACATTTATTTTAATGATTAGAGTTCTTTGTATGTTTGGTTATTTTTTTACTGAGTGCTAGATATTAAATATAAAATTATTTGTTTTTTATGGATATGTAAAAATAATATGAGACTATCTATCTATCTATCTATCTATCTATCTATCATCTATCTATCTATCTATCTATACTCTTTTTTTCTCTAAAAAGGATTTGTTTCTAACATGCATCTAGGCTACAGATAATAACAATACCAGAGTGTCTTGATATAATGGAGCTCTGACCAGCAGGTTCTCTTAAAAGGATATCTAAGCAACACAAACCCAGGGCCACCACAATCTATAGGGCATATATTTACTGCTTAAATATTGCCATAGAATTATTACCCAACCTCATTGACTTTCTCTTATCTTATTATTCTGTTAATATGTATATTTATAAGTCTGCTTCAAAATATTCCTGGAATAAAACACATTATATTTTGAAGTGGATGACTAACCTAAAATGTAATATATATATATATATATATATATATATATATATATATATTAGAAATAAAGTGAATATTGTTTTGATTTATTGAACAGGATATTTTGGGGGTCGATTTTTTACCTTCATATTTTATTCACATAATTTTAGGCATTGAGGAATGCCCAAATGTGTTTCCTTCTCTTTCCATCTATTGCCTGGTGTCCTGGTGTCTGAAATTACACAATTAGGTTAAAGGTCTAGTCTCTGGCACTTTATGTTTTCTCTTCCATCTCCTAGAATGCCCTCCAGTTCTCCCAACTCTGCTTATGTATCTTTGAAGGATCAGTTCAAGCTTTATTTTCTCCAGGGAGTACCTCTACATACCCTTTCTCTGCTTCTGTAATACCTCAAATGTATATCCATCATCAATTATCCCACTGTGTTATCATGGTTGTTTGAACTCCTTGAGCAGACACCTTGTGTTTTATCATTGTATTCTTAATAATTAAGCACTTTGCATAAAATATAATAGGTGCTCAGTAAATGTTTGTTTAATGAAAAGCTTAAATTGCACTAAAATATATGTAACCACAGGTATATTCAGTGCTTCCATTTAGCAATTTTCACTTGAATGTGATTAAAAGAAAGAAGTATGTTTTGATTGGGGTGGGAAGTGGTCTGGGGGCTAGCAATAGAGGCACTGCATTGAAGAAGGATTAAGCAAAGGCCATCTTCTAAGATCATAAAAAGTTCAGAATTGGAAACCTGAAACTGAGTTACTTAAAAGCAACTCACAATTTTTGGTAAAGCTGGTCCTGGGATAGGTTCATTTTAATTTTAATATGTTATTTAAGCCCAGGTGGATTGGTTTCGTAAACTGAGTTATTTCAGCCATAAGTAAAGGTAAATGGTATTCATCACACACCTGTTTGAAGGACAAAAGTTTTCTTGGTTTCCTACAGCTGTGTCCTCAAGAATGGCATGTTAGTTAAATCCAGGAGCAAATCAAAACCAAATGTGAAGTGGCATTTAAAGGCTTATCTTGTTTCCAGTTTTTCTTTTAGACCTAGCTTGATTTCTTTGAGCAAAAATCCCCCTGGGGCTCTACTGATTTGCATTGTTGTCTTAGTTGTTTCTCCTCTGGAACATTCACTGACCTTTTGAGAATAATCCCAACTCCTCTGGTCTTTATAGTCTCCATCCCCAGGACTCTGTTCAGGTTGAATGAGAAAAAGATTGGAGGAAAGATGTATCTATGTCTAAAGCAAAACTACACTCAAACAGTCATTGACATAATCATCATGTTTTAAAGTTTAATGATGAAAACTATGGCATGCTAGAAATTTTATAAATATGCTTATTCTGCATGATAATTGTGAACATGCCTCCCCCCCCTCTTTTTCTTATAGTGAACTTAAAATAGTTAACTGTTGAAAACTTATAAGAGGAAAAAACAGAATTTTTTTTTTGTTAATTTTTATGGATATCATCCCATCTGCTTAAAACCTTCCAACAGCCTTTCACTGCAAATAGAATCAACTTTAAATGCCATTATCTACAAGAACTTATGTGAACTGGATGGCCTGTTTTTATGACTTCTATTAACATTCTTCCCTGGTTCCCTGGCCCCGGTAGATTTTCTTTTGATTTCAAACAGGTCTGCTAAGGTGATCAGATTTTAACATCGGTAAAGCGGGACACCATTGACCGGCGGGGAGGGGGTTCTTGATTAAAAATTTGGTCTATCTCCCGCCATTCCCTAGCTTGTCGTGCATTCTTTCCAAAAATCGGGACTTTTTTAAAATGCCGCGGGACGCGGGACAAATTGTTAAAAAAAATTGGGACTGTCGCACCAAAAGTGGGATGTCTGGTCACCTTAGACTCTAGGCCCTTCCTGCCTTAAGATCTTTGCATATGATGCTCCATATTTTCCCCAGTCTTCATACACCTGCTTCCTTTTCATTTGGTTTCAGCTCAAATGTTATCTTCTCAGAAAGCCTTACTCTGATAATCATAGAAAATAGACCCCTCTCCACTCTACATAGATTTAATTATTTTACTTACTTTAAAGCATTCTGAAGTTACCTTAGTAATTCATGAGAGGACAGGCTTCATCTACTGGTTCACAAAGAAAAGAACACATAGCTGTAAAGATCAATAGGCTTATATATGATCCTCTTACCTTTAAAGTCCAATTCTTTAAAAGTATCACAATTCACTCTTATTGGCTGACATTGATCAAGAGACCACACCTGAACCACATATTAAGGACAAGAGAACAGAACTCATTATTATTATTATTATTAAGACTCATTTTATTGTTTGAGAGAAGGTGAGAGAAAGACAGAAAGAGACAATGAGAAGGTGGGTGGACCCTGAGCAGTCTCCATAGTTGTACATCATTAGTTTTTTTGGCATAGTATTATTCCATGTAGGTGGATGTGGGGCTGCATGGGGCAGAAACAAACTGGGGGGCCTTCTCATGGGAGGCAAGAACCTTCACTGCCATCATGGTTACCAGTTGTATAGCTGTTCAGCATATGGGTTTGCATGAACCAGGGCCAGGATTCAATTCTGGGACCTTGCAGTTGCAAGGCAAGCACTCAACCTGTTAAATTATCATGGCATGCCAGAATGCATATTATTCAAGTAGGTATTGCCTGCCACTGCATGTAAAGGTAGGATGAGCTCAGATAGTGATACCAAGAATATGAACAAGAGTGATTTTTTTGAAAAACAATTAGCATAATTTTCCTTAAATAAATAAATAAGTAGAGACTAGAAATTGAAAGCAACAGCTTCTCACTTTATATTGAGAAATAGAAATTAATATGGTCACTTTAACAGGCATAGGCATTCCTCAGTGTGGATGTATCTTAATTTAACCAACCAAATCCCTCTGGATGGGTATTTTATGTTGTTTATAGAATGATGTTGTGATGAACATTATTACATATGCATTTGATTACATCATAATAATTTATAAAAGTGAAATTGTTGGATCCTAGTGTTCACATTAAATGTTTGATTTAGAAAACTTGAATGAGAACAAGTTTCCTTGTGAAAACGTATTCCCTTTGTTAATTCCTCTTCAACACAAATATAATGGGAGACACATATTATAAATTTTCTAATAGCCATATTAAGCAAGTAAAAATAAGTGATATTATTTTTAAAATGTATTATTAATCCAATATATCAACATAGTATCATTTCAACATTTAATTAATATAAAAAGCATTTATGAGCTATTTTACATTTTCCCCCATATTAAAGTCTTGGAAAGCTGGTGTGCATTTTATACTTACAACACATTTCAATTAGAACTAATGCTCAGTAGCCACATGGAATTAGTGACTATTTTATCTTGTTAGTGAGTGTTCTAGTTCTAGTACGTACCTAAGGAGTTTGACATACTAAGGTGCTCTCAGAGATTAGTTTCTGGGTGATAGTTTAAAGCTAGTTCTAAGTTGAACCTAGTATAACTCACGCATTGATCAAAAGATCGCACTCTAAGTGATACATTGCAAATACGTGGTGGAGAGTACTTGGTAACATTTGAAACCAATCATGAAGACAAGGGCATAGTCACCAGGAGAAAGCTTGACAGACAAAGCTGAGATCTAGTGATAGAAAGTTTGCTAGTTAGTATGGTGAGGAAGGGTAAGAATCTGGTGAACTAAGTTTATCTAGTTACCACCAGTGAACTCCATTGTGATCACAGAAAATTCATCACACTTTGGGGAAATTAAATAAAATATGCCTTTAGACCATGAAAATCTACTTACTTTTGGTTTCAGAAAAAAATGTCTAGTATTATATTATGTTCTGCATTCACTTGTTCCATAAATTAGATACTGTTATTATACCCATTTTGCAGATAAAAAACTGATATAATGTAATTTGTTTAAAGTCAGCAGCTGGTAGAGCAGGAATTGCTCTGACTTTTAACTCCAAAGTCCCTGTCTATGAGCTCTGTTCTGTATTATTGTTACTATAGTATATATACACATGCTTATACAACAGCGCTTTGACTAAGATTGTAATTTCTTGTTCACAATGACATAGCAAGTAGGTGCCCTAAAATCTTAGACATAAGTCTAAGTCTCACCAAAGTTACATTCTCTTTTGAAAATTAACATTCAGGAATTTAACTTTACATGATAATATCATATGAAATTGTTGAGTCAGTTGAGAGATCCTGATCAACTTTGTATGTGCTGGGTATGCACCCTTACCCACCACCCCCCAAATTATCTGAAGTTAAAGACCAAATCCTAAATCCCGGGGATTCCATCAGACCCTATTGAATACGCAGCCTCCTCACTCTCTTTATGGTCTCTCCATCTCATATTTTAGAAAATTCTATAGAGCTGTTTAGGAAAAAGTTGCTCTAGAATAAATAAAAAAAAGCTCACCATCTTAATGTGACAGGTAAAAAAGTAGCACAATAACAGAACAATAATCATTTAATTGTTCTTGATTGCTTTGGGAGATGTCACTGAACCTCAAAGAAGTGCCTGGGGCAGTATATGATTAAAATGTTGGCGTCAGAGAGTGCATTATCTGATTTCCATTCCCAAATCTAGTTGGAGAAACAATATTCTAACAACAACAACCACAACAAGAAAAAATCAATAGCCTGAGAATGTCAACGTTTTTATGTTTCTTTTCTATTTGTGACTTTGAGGCTTCCTAAGTAGACAGATTTGGCCTTGAAAAATGTATAGCTTTCTAATTGGTGACAACAGCAATATTGAAAAACTTGTCCAAGTACTTGTTCACTTATGAAATTTTATGGCTTGTCTTTGTAGCAGAAATGTTAAATTAATTGAACAATCTGGCCATTAGACTGAGGTGGTTCTAATGCCTTAACAGCATAGTAAGCAAACTAAGACTTAAACCTGTAAATGCCTTAAAGTTAAGAAGTTTAAACCATAGGCCAACCATTCACAAATATCAACTACACTTTCCAAAAAAATGCATCTGCTTAAACTGTAGTTAATCAATTAATTTCCTTGCTTTCCTTTTGTCTTATGTAGAAAACTCTTACCCCTCATTCTCATCAGTGGAGTACTCCTAACCACCTCTAGTTTATAGCTGCCTGATTTGAATTGCTTTTTGCTCAGATAAACTCTTAAAAATTTTAGTATATCTCAGTTTATCTTTAAACATATGAACGAAGAGTGTCCATATAATTATCTCATGAAGCACTTAAGTGAGGGGGAACTTAAAGATCTTCAGCAAATGTCTTGATGTGTCTGTGTGCATGTGAGGCCTAGGGTAATGGAAAGAAATGAACAAGTACTCATCCAACCCATCACCTGGGAGAGGAACACTGTTATGCACACTACTTACAAAGAACTGGTGCAAGGATTACCAAATTCAAAGACAGTTTATGGTAGGTAAGCACAAGTTTGAACAAAGAGGATCTTAGGATTTTAGAAGTTCAAATTGCAAAGAAAATGACTTTCCCTTCCACGGGAATGTTTTGTTTAAATGCTTGAAATATGTTTACCAAAAGTAAAAAAAAAAAAAAGAAAGAAAAAAGAAAGAAAAAAAGCAGAACAAACAAACGAACAACAACAACAACAAGGTTCTTTTACAGCGTGCCAGAGGTGGTGCTCTGGGAAAGTGGCTTTTAAACTTCCTCAGCCTGCTTTGGAGTCCTAATAGTGCCATAGGGAGAGGTGTGCTAAAGCTGCCTGAGGCAGGGCCTGTGCTTCTCTGGTTTGTCACTGTATCTTCAGGGCATGGCACTAACAAGGCGTTATGAAAATGAAGTTGAATAAATGAAAGATTTTTTTCTCATTGCTCAGAAGTGTTTTCATCAACGGCAGTATGGCTACACAGTTGACATTAAGTATAAGCTAGTGACTTCTTGGTAGGTTGTCAAAGAGAACTTTTAGATGGGTCAAAGCAGGTGACCTTGATGTCATTTTTAATCTTGACAAATTATGATTTTTAAGACCTTTCAAAGGCTTGCAATTTGATGGACATGATAGAGCCACACGCTTAGTACCTTATTCCCTGAAACATAATCCCTTTTATAGAACTTGGTGATCAGATGAACATTTGCAAGAAAGACTGTTCTACCCCTTTGGACTCAGGCTGCAACAGAGTTTGTCTGACATTAATTTTGTTGTGCTCCCAGATCATGATCCCGACGGCAACCAAGAGACCAACTCCGATGCAAGTACGAAGAGAGGTTTTATTGATACAAGCTCGAGCCTGGTCCATCCATCTCCCAGTGCAACTAGGAGAGAACGGCCTCGAGCCCCGTTGGGCGGGGTGTTTTAAAGGGAGAAACTACGAGCAGGAAGTTAGGCCTTTTGTGTCGCCATCGGATTGGATAGCAAGGGTGACCCTTGGTTTTATTGGATGGGGCAGATTATTTGATGGGAGGGGGGTGGGACCAGGGGAACAAATTTTCAGTTTCTTTTTCCTTAGGTTTCGTTTTCCTGGGATTCTGGAAGGTCTCTCAGGGTGGGGCCCATGTCATAAGATGGCGTCTCCTAGTCTACTAAATGGTGCCCTCTAGTCTCTACATTCCCCCCTTCTCTTGGGCATCGAAAGCTCAATCCTGAGCTTCATCAATAGTGGCAAGATGTTGGTACCTAGGGCGCAGAACCATCAGCTGGATAGCCCTTAACATTTCACATATGAGTTTGAGATTACCTCCCTAGCCTGGTCCTGTACGCCCCCTCCATCCTTTAGCCCATAATGGGTCTAAAGTGTGAAGCAGACATTTTTTCCTGGGGTCCCTGGACATCAGCTGGTGCCTGAATTTCCTAGTTTAGCAGTGGCTGTCCAATATAGTTGACTGCCATATGAACACATCCTAGCACTGGTATGACATGAATGATGTACAAATGTGTGCCAAGTAAAAGAGTGGGTGCCCTGTCGTCCTCTTAATCTATCCAATGCTGACTGGCTTTGTTTGTAGCAATCAGCTGGGCAAGAGGGGACAGTTGGGTTTTAGAGGTAACAGGGGCGATAGGGAAACAAAGAAGAGTTATCAATATCAGTCCCACAGTTTTTGAAGGCGAATTCTCAAAGGATTTGTAGGGTCCTGGGAGACCTTCCATTGCTGGAGATGGTCCTGAAGTGCCGCGAGGCTGGCAGGCCGGACGTGAGTGTGGTGGACCCAAGCTGCTATTCCGTCGACCTTGATGGTGATTGGTGTGGTGAGGATGACGAGAAATGGTCCTTTCCAGCGGGGTTCCAAGTTCTTCGTGCAGTGTCTTCGCACCAGGACCCAGTCTCCAGGACGATGTTGGTGGGGTTTGGCTGTCATCAGGGATCTATATAATGCCTTGAGCTGACTCCAGATCTTTTGGTGAACAGTTTGTAGGGTTTGAAGGGAACAAATAAGCAGGTTATCATCTATTTCCATGCCAGTTATAAGCTTAGGTTGCAAGGAAGGAATTATAGGAGGAGGTCTCCCAAACATTATTTCAATAAGGAGTCCATCCCAGTTTATAAGGGGAATTGCATACCCGGAACAGCGCGAAGGGGAGGAGAGCTACCCAGTCCCCGCCAGTCTCTTGGGCTAATTTTGTTAAGGTCTCCTTTAGGGTCCTATTCATTCTTTCTACCTGTCCTGAACTCTGGGGTCTATATGTACAATGTAATTTCTAATTTGCCCCAAGAACAGAAGCCAGCCCCTGTGTTACCTTAGAGATGAATGCCGGGCCATTGTCAGATCCGAGCATAGTAGGAAAGCCATACCTGGGAAGAAGTTCTTCCAGCAGCTTTCTGGTCACAACGGCTGCTGTCTCATTCCGTGAAGGGTAGGCTTCTACCCATCCTGAAAAGGTATCTATAAAAACTAATAAATACCTGTACCCGAAAGTCCCCTTTGGCAATTCTGTGAAGTCCAGTTCCCAATAGGCGC
>PVKE010025692.1:0-22854 GCA_004027555.1 Craseonycteris thonglongyai | reverse complement strand
CCGCCCTGCTCCACAGTCCCTGTTCCACTTTAGGCTCTGTGATCTGATTAGGGCACTGCGTGCTGTCCCTTGAGTTCCGATGTTAAATTGTCCACAGTCTTGTGGGGCTTCCACGCTCCCTAGGTCTCGGCTTCCAGCCCGCCCTCGATCCAGCTCCACTGTGACCGTAGTCCCCCAATCCCCCTTTGTTTTTGCCAGCCCCGGGCCGCGCTCCGCGTCTCTGTCCCCGAACCGCTGCTTCCCTTTCCCTCTCCCGCTCTCCCCTTTTTTCTCTAACCTTTGGGTGTTGTTCCGTGTTGTGTGGTTCTCTCAGTTGAGGTTTCTTCTCAGGGTTTCCCCTGTGGATTCCCCTCTGTTCACAAGGCCCTTCCCAGGCAGTTATCGGCATTCTCCTCTCATGCCGCCATCTTTGATCTCCCCCCAATTTTATTTATTTTGCATGTGAATATTGAGTTTTCCCAATATCATTTATCAAATAGACTATCATTTCCCCCACTGAATATTCTTGGCTTCTTTGTCATAGATCAGTTGACCTTATATACATGGGTTTATTTCTGGACTTCTAATTCTTTTCCTTTAGTCTGTGTGTGTTATGCAACTGCATTATGGTTTTGATGTCTATAGCTTTGTACTATAGTTGGAAATCAGAAAATGTGATGCTTCCACCTTTGTTCTTTCTCAAGATTGCGTTGGTTATTCTGGGTCTCCTGTGGTTCCATATAAAAAATTTTTTTAAGTTATTTTCTATTTTTGTGAAAAAAATACCTTTGGAAAATTGACAGAGACTGCATTGAATGTATAGATGGCTTTGGGTAGTGTGCACATTTTAACATTAATTTTTTGATCCATGAACGTGGGATAACTTTGTTTCTTCTTTAGTTTCTTTCATCAGTGTCTTATAGTTTTTGGTGTATAGATAGATGTTTCACCACCTTGATCAATTTATTACTAAATATTTTATCACTTTTGATGCGAATCTAAGTGGAATTTTTTTCTTTATTTCTTATCCAGATCATTGTTAGTGTATAGAAACACAACTAATTTCTCTGTGCTGATTGTATCTTGCAACTTTACTGAATTTGTTGATTAGTTCCAGTTGTTTTTTGGTGGCATCTTTTGTATTTTATATGTACAAGATCATGTTATAAGCAAACAGACAAATTTATTTCTTCCTTTCCAATACTGATGTCTTTTTTGTTTTTCTTGCCTAATTTCTCTGGCTAGGACTTTCAGTTTTCTATAGAATAGAAGTGGTAAGAGTTGGCACTCTTTTCTTGTGCCTTGATTTTTAGAGGAAAAGCTTTCAAACTCTTACTATTGAATATGATGTTAATTGTAAGTTTGTCATATATGGCCTTTATTATATTGAGATATGTTCCTTCTATACCTAATTTGTCGAGATTTTATCATGAAAGGATGTTGAATTTTGTCAGATGCCTTTCTGTATCTGTTGAGCTATTCATATAATTTTTATCCTTTATCTTTTTTAATGTCAGGTATCATGCTTATTAATTCACATATGTAGAACCATCCTGGCAACCCAAAGATAAATCACTCTTGATTGTGGTGTATGATCCTTTTAATGTGCCATTGAATGTGGTATAGTAGCATTTTCTTCAGGATTTTTTCATCTATGTTCATCAGGAATATTGGCCTATAATTTTCTTTTCTTGTAGTGCTTGTATAGCTTTAGTGGGGGGCGGTAGGTAATGCTGGCCTCATAAAAAGAAACTGGAAGTTTTCCCTCCTCTTCAAGTTTTTGAAAGAGTTTAAGAAGGACTGGCATTAATTCTTTAAATGTTTGGTAGAATTCACCTATGAAGCCATCTAGTTCTGGACTTTTCTTTGTTAGGTTTTTGATTATTGCTTCAGTCTCCTTACACATAATTGATCTTTTCAGATTGTCAATTTTTCATAATTCAGGCTTGGTAGGTTGTATGTTTTAGGAAATTTATCCATCTCTTCCAGGTCGCCCAATTTGTTGGCATATTATTATTTATAGTAGTCTTTATACTTTGTATTTCTATGGTATCAGTTATAATGTCCCCTCTTTCATTTATAACTATTTATTGTAATCATCTCTCTTCTTTTGCTGGTAAGTCTAGCTAAAGTTTTTGTCAATTATGTTTATCTTGAGAAAATAAACTTTTAGTTTGGTTGATCTTCCCTATTGTTTTTCTATTCTCTATTTCACATAATTCTGCTCTAATCTTTCTCCTGCTAACGTGAGGCTTACTTTTTTTGTTTTTCTAGTTCCTTGAGATATAAATTTAGGTTGCTTATTTGAGATCTTTCTTTCTTTTTTCTTAACGTAGGCATTTATCACTATAAACTTCCCTCTTAGCACTGCTTTTTCTACATTACTTAAGTTTTGGCATATTGTATTTCTCCGCTTGTTTGTTTATATATATATATATATATATATATATATATATATATATATATAAAGATTTTATTGATTTTTGACAGAGAGAAACAGACAGAGAGAGACAGAGAGAAGGGGGGAGGGCCCAGAGAAGTCTCCATAGTTGACATTAGTTTTCAATATAATTTTACTCCACAGGTGGACACGGGGCTGCGCAGGGCAGGAACTGGGCCTCCTTTCTGCATAGGCCCCGGCAAGAACTGAACTGGGGGCACACCCCAGCTTAGCATATGGGTCCTCATGGGCCAGGGCCGGGATTCGATCCTCGGTCCCCGGGACTTCAAAGCGAGCGCTTAACCCACTGAGCCATCCCAGCTTCCCTCAATATATTTTTTTTATTTCCCTTTAGATTTCACCTTTGAGCCATTGGGTGTTTAGAACTGTGTTATTTAATATTCACATATTTGTAAATTTTCAAGTTTTCTTATTCTTGTTGACTTCTAGTTCCATACCACTGTAGTTGAAAAGAACATTTGGTATGATTTCAATATTTTTACATTTGTTAATACCTGTTTTATGACCTAACATATGAGCTCTCCTGGAGAATGTTACCTGTGGTTTAAGAAAAATGTGTATTCTTTTGTTGTTGGATAGAATGTTCTGTGTATCTCTGTTAGGTCTCACATAAACTTTCTTCATTCTTTTTTATTATTTTTATTTTTCAATTACACTTTACATAGTATATTACTTTCAGGTGTACAACATAATGTTTACACATTTATATAACTTACAAAATAGTCACCCTGATAAGTCTAGTACCCACCTGACACTCTACACAGTTATTACAACATTATTGACTGTATTTCCTATGCTGTACTTTATGTTCCCATGACGATTTTCTAACTGTCAATTTGTACTTCTTAATTCCTTCACATTATATGGCATTTTTCTCTTAGTATGATACCCCCTAGGTCTGTCCATGATGTTGCGAATGGCAAGATTTCATTAACTTTTATGGCTGAGTAATACTCCATTGTACATATGTACTACCTCTTCTTTATCCATTCACCCACTGATAGACATGCAGGTTGCCTCCATATTTTGGCTCTGCTGCAATGTACATAGGGGTGCAGGTACCTTTTCATATTAGTGTTTTGGATGTCTCTGGATAAATACGCAGAAGTAGAATCGCTGGGTCACTAATAGCTGTGCCAATTTGCAATCCCACCAACAGTGCACAAAGGTTCCTTTCTGTGTTCTTAACAATACTTGTTGATTGCTATTATATTAATAACAGCCATTGTGATAGATGTGAGGTGATATCTTGTAGTTTTAATTTGTATTTCTACGATGATTAGTGATATTGGACATCTTTTCATATGTCTATTGGTCATCTGCATGTCCTCTTTGGAGATGTGTAGTCAGGTCTACTGCCTATTTTTTAATCACATTTGGGGTTTTTTGTTGTTGTATTTGTTTGGGGAGAGGGGCTCTTTGAGTGTTAAGTTCTATGAGTTCCTTATATATTTAGGATATTAACCTCTTATCAGGTATGTCACTGGTGAATATTTTCTCCCACTGAGTAGGTTGCACTCCTTTTCATTCTTGTCTTTGGCTCCTCTGACTAGATCATTTCAAATTATCTGTTTTCAAGTTCACTGATTCTATCTTCTGCTTGGTCCAGTCTCATGTTGAAGCTTTCTATTGACCTTTTCAGTTCAGTCACTCTACTTACTTTTCAGCTACAAATTTCCATCTGATTCTTTTTGTTCTCCTTCTTTGTTAAACTTCTCATTTTGTTCTTTATTGTTTTTCTTATTCCATTAAATTATTTATCTGTGTTCTCAAGTAAGTCTATGAGCATTTTTAGAACAATTAGTTTGATATCTTTGTCAGGTAATTCCTAGATCTCCATTTCTTTAAGGCCAGCTACTAGAGATTTACTATGTTCCTTTGATGGTATCATGTTTCTCTAATTCTTCATCATCCCAGTAGCCTTGTGTAGGTGTCTGCACATCTGAAGTAGCCACATTTTTCAGAATTATAGACTGACTTCAATAAGGAAAGACATTCATCTACTGGTCAGGGTTGGGGGCACACCGGAGCATGCTGTGACCCCATGCCTACTGATACAGCACACCACTTTGGGGGAGCATGCAGTACCTCCCGGCCTGGACGAGCATGACATCTCATTGGTTCAGGCCACTGGGGTCCACAATGTCAACAACTGTACGGGGCTGGAGAGCATTATGGGAGTCTGAAGTGGCTTCAAGGGCTTTTGGGGTTCTTGGCAGCACCTCTAGGTTAGGCAATGGGGGCCCAGGTTAAGCATTGGTAATGAGAAATAGGTGGGGTGCACACAATCAGCCATGGAAGCCACCTGCAGATTCCCATATAATGGCAGGGGCCAGGTGCACACAGCAGTGTGGTGTTGAGTAGCGTGGCCAGCAGCAAGGGCCAGGGCCAAATACAGGGGCACCAGGGGCTGCCAACATGCACTCCTGTGTTTGCAGGCTCTCACCACGGGAGACTGGTGACAGGAAGTGCACTGGGGAAATGCATGGGCACAGCAGATGGGGCTAATTACAGGTAAGCCCAGCAGTACAGGCCAATGATAGAAGACAGAGCTGGGCCCAGGCCCACAGCAACTGTGAGGACCTTGGCTGTCAGCATGCCCTTCCATGGCTGCAAGGCCCTACACAGGGACACACACGACCGTGGAGGCCATCAAGGGAGCCAGGTCAGTGGCATGCATGTGCATAGCTGAAGGGGATATCCTGAGTGTACACACAGAGGTGAGGTCAGCCACTGGGACTTATCTAAGCAGGTGTCTGGCACTTGAGTGACACAGAGGCTGTGATGGCTCCTGGTATCGATCCCAGGGTCCGGAGGGTGGGGATAATGGAGGAGGGTTGGAAGCAGTGATGGACTCAAGCAGCTGGCTTTAGTGAATGCAAATAGCTATGGGATGAACAGCAGCGAAATCTGCAGGGGTCTGTTCATTTCTTCAGTGGTAAAAGCTGCTGGGGTCACCTACAGATTAGGTCACCGGGAACCACAGTCATTCCTGCTGTGTGTCTGGTACTGGTGGCCTCTGATCTTCCTGTTCCCAGCCACCTCTATCCATCTCAGTTTTGCTTGTTTCTGGCTGGGGTGAAACTGAAGTGGGTCCTTAGTGCCATGCCATGAAAGACTGGGACAGCTGGTCACTTACCCCTTGTCCCTTTCCTGGTGAGAAAAACTCTTCCTAGCTGGGCAGTTCTCTCTTGACACTGACCAGTGCCAGCCTCAGAGATGAGACGATGCAAACAAATGAAGCTATTCCTCCTTCCCTTTCTGTGTGGTTGTTCTTGGGCTGTTGATTTTATTGTGTAGCAGAAGTTTCTTAAGTGGACTGCAGAGCTCTCCCGGAGAAGTTTTATGCATGGATAGCTGTCTAACTGTTGACCTTTGTAAAGGGACTGAGACTGGAGTCTTCTCCTGTGCCATCTTGGGGACATCACCTCCCTAACACAGGCTTTTTGAAGGAAGGGACCATATATTACCCCAGCCCCTGTTGCCTAATAGATGTTCAGTAAATTAACAAACACAGAAGTGAAGGAAGCAATTGATGAACATGGAAGCTCCTACAAAGATATTTTAAGGCTATAAAAAAGAAGAGCAAAGAAATCACAAAGAAGCACTTCTCTTCCTAATCTTGCCTCCAGTCATCCCAGCTGCCTCCCGCGTCTATCACATTCCTTTGTTTTTTAACTGGCTGCGCTGGTAAATACCTGACACCGCCTTGGCACCCTTCCTACAGCTTCAGCAACTCTTCCTGGGACTCAGGGGCCTGCAAAGCGCTTTACTAACAAATTAGTCCCACTGGTGCCTGTAAGAGAAGCCTCCACTTTCAGACTGGCAAATAGATGGTTTTTCTGATTTGACAGCCAGATCAAGCCCACACTGCACTGCTTGGAGAGGCATGTGTGCATCAAAGCCCCGGGAAGACCGTCGGCCCTTCTCCTATGTGCTTGACCAACTATTTTCAACACCTTTATCTTATTTCAGAAGCCAGACTAAAACTTCCATAGCAAAGAGTTCCGCGTTTTGCGGATGTATGCTCAGCCTGTCTAGATCCAGGAACTCATTATGACACAGAAGGTCGTTAGTTCACTAAAACCACAAAAGCATAAATAGAAAGAAAAACCAATGAGCCACACGGCAACCAAGTATATAAAACAGCAGGACCTCCACATACTCCAATCCCGTTAGGAAAATAGGAGGTGATTAAAGGGAAAAAACAAATGGCTTTAATGCTCTCTAGTTAGAATGTCTATAGTCTTTCCCTGAGTCATCATTTATGAAAATAAATTCACTCGTCTTCCTCAAGCTGCACTAAAAACACATACATAAAAGGCCTGTACCTCTTTCTCAGTTGTTTAGACTATCGTATTAAGTCCAGGTCAACAGTTTTACTCTCACGTGACCTAGATAGTTTCACCAAGGATAACTCAATGCACAACCCCGGGTCACTTTGCTGCCCAACGTCAGCCTTCCCTCCAAGCCAGCACTAGGCATCATGGGTGGACCAGCAACCCTTCCTCAGGTTAGAAAAGCAATACAGAACCTTTGTTCTTTAAGTATGTTAATGTATTATGCATCAGCATTGCTTTTTTATGTATCCCACACTAAGCACTGAACGGCATCGCTCCCCAAATTCATATGTTGAGGTACCCAGTACCTCAGAATGTGACCACATTTAGAGATAGAGTGCTTAAAGAGCTGAGTTAAAAATGGGGTTTCTAGGTTGGGCCCTAACAAGATATGATCGGTGTCCCTTTTAGAAGAGAAAATGTGGACACCAGAAGAGGGAAGACTGTGTGAGGACACAGGGAAAAGATGGCCACCTACAAGCCAAGGAGAGAGGCCTCTAAAGGGACCAATCCTGCCTACGATCTCAGACTTCCAACCTCCAGGACTGTGTGACAATACATATCTGTTGTTTAAGCTACCCAACTTGCAAATACTTCGATTGTGCAGCCTTAGCAAACTATATGTGTCACATTTCCTTTTGCAACTCCAACAGAATGTTAGCTCCAGGGGGGCAGGAGTTGTTGTAGGTTTGGATTACTGCTATATTCTCTGTATCTAAAATAATGCCTGGTATGAAACTGGCACTCAATAAATGTTTAATGAAACAAACAAATAAAGACACATGACACCAGTTTAAAACTCCATTTCTGAACTCTTTTCCCCTCCCTCTCCTATTCCCCTCAAGTAAAATCCTGGTTATATTTTTGAAAAAGTAACTCAGAGAGACCAAACCCCCAGTCCCCACAGTGCCCATACCCACTTTTGCCCAGCAGACAGGCATGCCGTCCAGGCACGCGCATGTGCATTCCTGAACCCCTTTCTCTTGGATACACAACTGCCGGCAGTGGACCCTGGCCTGTCAGGCACAGGAAAAGCCATCCTCCTCGTTCAGTCTCACTGTGGCAAATCCACAGGACAAAGAGTCACCTCCAACCTCAAAGGTTAGTGACTGCCCAGGAGCTGAGACGTCCTATCTGAAACTCACCCAAAATGAAAACCTGTCCGTCAGTACGGGAGATCCCATCAGCGGTAGCCTCTATCACTGCCTCAAACCTGAGGGTCCTCCAATTTAACAGGTATTGATCATGCATCTCCTCGGCGGTTAGCAATATACAAAGCAAAAGGAAGTGACAGGAAGGCGTATAGAGAGCCTGCGCCCAGCCCTCACGCTTAATGCGATTGCGGAAGCCAAGGCTGTGATGCAGAAAGAAATCAAAGAAGCATGTGGCCTGGTGACAACAGAGACCCTGGACTGAAGTCCAGAGACCCGCTGACCATGGGAAGGTCCACTCCCCTCTGCAGCCTCCCTCCCTCACCTGCAACATTGGGAGGGCAAGTGACGCCTTCCAGAAGGTCTCTTCCTGACTATCCGGCCACAGTGACTGTTAAAGACAGTCTGCTTCATTTAGTTGCAAAGCAAGTTACCTTGGGGATTGGAGTAAGTGGGCACAGTTGTTGCCAGATGAGCAGGGGCTGGACCTGAACCTGAAAAACCCAGGAACAAGCAGCTCTGGGGACAGGTCTCCCTTGGTCTCGCTCCCCCTCCCTCCCCTCTATGGCATTTCTGATTCTCCTGTGATCCACACAGTTCTTTATTCCGTACCAACGTATGCATCTTTTCTTCTCCCTCACAATGTCATTTGACATGTGGCTTTGGCCATTCTTCTAACCTGACTCTATGCCTCAGCAGGTCGTGGTAAATCCTCCCCAGGTTTAGGAGTTCATATTCCTGAGAAAGAATATCTGATTGCTCTCCCTCATCTTTTTATACCAGATCATAATCATAATCCACTGTGGCATAGTGCCATTTGTGTCAGACCCCAAGTCAGGCTACCAATGACATGGGGCTCAGGCGTGGGGCAGCTGAGACCCCACAGGGGATGGCTGGGTAGCTGCACTTAGAAGGACGCGTGGGTAGGTAAGGAAATGGAGGTCAAAAGTCATGATACATAGTACAGTCAACATGTGCCCAACAAAACACATTATCCACAATGAAGGCTGGATTGCCCCATAAATGATGATACTTTGTCATCTACTCCCCCTTCCCTGCATCCATAATTAGACTGTTCCAGGAGGTGTGCGGGTACACCTGACTTAAACTTGTAGAAATGGGGAAAGAAACGGTCCCACGGCCATAAATAATCCTAGGGCCACTGTACTGACAGGTCATGCTGCTATCCACAGTGAGAACTGGGATGAGGCAGAAAGACCCCTGGATAATAGATAAAGAGCCCTGGGCCATTGATGTGACCTTGAGAGAAGTCACTGAAACTTCTCTACCTGGATTGCTCACTTGTAAAATGAGAATCATACCTTCCCTCTGTCCTTTATAGAATTCTAATGAGAAACAAAGCAGGAAACATTAAAAATTGCTCTTAAAAGCATAAAGTCCTCAATTAAAATTTTAAAATTAACAATAACTTTAATTAAATCAGAAAATACAGTCTCTATTTAGCCATGGGGCGGGGGGAGGGGGGGGAATTAGAATGAACTACACCAAAATGGTCAAGTATCTGTAGTAGATAACAGTGTTTATATCTCTAGATGATAAGATATGGGTTATTTTCATTTCTTCATACTTTTATTCTATATATTTAAAATTTTCAATAATAAAAGTATCATCAGCAGAAAAATATTCATAAAAGATGTGTGCGTCCATGAGATCCTACGTTCTTCCTTGGCTGTGTTAGTTGCAGACATTTTATTGTTCTCTTTCAAAGTGTTTCACTTAGAGGCTGGGCAAAGGAAATAAAAGAAGGTCAGCTTCAAACCAATTTCTGCTGCATGTTAGCTCTCCTTTTAAAGGATTCAATAGAAAGAGAAAGCTGAAATCTTGTAGCTGAAATGAGGCTTAGGCAGCATGTTTGCATTTCAACTATTCGAGCTGCCACTGCTCTCTGCTATAAGATTTAACTCTGCCATGTTCTTTCATCTCGTTTGGGAAATCCATCTGATGTTCTAGTGAAAATTGTTTAAAAGAAAAAAGATACTCTCAGTTCCTCAAGTAAAAATGTATGATGTGGAAGCATAGTGCATATATACTTCATAAAGGGGAATTGCATACCCCTTCCCAATACCTCATCAATGGCCATTGTACTGTCCTGGTAACAAAACACACACTTTCATCACTGAACTAAGTATTTCTGGAGTCCCTACCATGTGCCAGACTCTGTGTTAAACAGAATATAGTGGTGACAGAGACCAGCCCAGTCCCCTAGCACCTCACACTGCCGACCAACGAAGGAACACATGAGCATCTTCTGCCTCGGTGGCTGTCCTGTCACCCACGAATGTGGGCAGGGCTGTCCCTGAAGAGATTCAAACCCAGGGTGACACTGGGGACAAGGGGTAGGTCACCAGGGTGAGCCAACTGTATGCTCCTTTCACCAACTACCTCAAAAATGGGGTTACATCATTTATTCATTTGGAATCAAATTAAAATCAAAGATAAAAGAGAGAAAGAAATGTCTCAAAAGCTATACTGAGCATCATAGACAGGCAGGATGATACTAGGGAATCACTGTTAAATGGGGGGGCGGTGATATTGTTATTATGCTTACTTTTTAAGTCTTAATGTACACTTGAAGCTTCTACAGATGAAACAGCATAAGTCTGGCCTTCACTTTAAAATAACCTGAGGGGCAATAGATCATTGGGGATCAAGGACACAAGAGCTACAGGATCACTGAGGCTGGCCACTTGTTGATAACTGTAGGTGACGAACGCAGACGTTAGTGGTTCCCAGGCTTGTCTGTACATGGGAACCAGCCAGGGAGCTTCAGAAATACTGATAACCTGTATTCCAACCTCAGAGACTGAGTTAAACAGTCAGGAAGGGTACCTCAGTGTTGGGATTTTTTTAATAGCCTCCAAGTGACTCATATACAGGCACCACTGAATTATACTTTTCTCTAGACTTCTGAGCATATTTGATCATTTGCAGAACAAAAATGGCGTTTTTAATGCAACAGTGACAAAAATGAGTGAAGCGCATAAAGAGGGGCAGGCGTGCTCACCCTCGTGTAAGGACGAGGAACTTACTGCTCCCCAACATAGTCCTCAGTCCCTGGTCTCTTCTGCCTGAAGCTGCTTCCCTATCATTTGGTTCCTAAAGCAGGATGGGCAACTGCGTAACATGACCCGACCACATCAAGCCAGGGTCACCCTCCAAAGATTCCACTCAGGAGCCCCAAAGAGGAAGGATGCTGAGTGTGGCCACTGCCCTGAGCGTGGAAGTCTGGACCTCATAATGCAGCCTCCTCTCCCTCCCTATTCGACTTCGCCACCCCCATTCCATTCTTCCCGGGCTCCTCCTTTTGTGACATGAATGAGCCACGTCCACCTCCTGCCAGGACAAGGGAGCCCAGGGCTTCCTAATAGCCTCCTGATGGAGATGAATCCTCCTCCGATGGAGGGAGGTTTTTACCTCCTCATTGCCAGCGGGACCTGCTAAGCCTTCTCCCCTGGCTCCCCACAGAGAGGCCCACCTCCTGGGCTAACACTTCAACTAGAATGTCTCCATAGTAGGTTTCATGGGCTCAGCTGCGTGCATGGTGGGGATGTGATTCCTTCATGAAAATGCTATTATTATAGAACTCCAGGCTCACCATCCTCCCAACAATAGCTCCCTATTATGTGTGGAAAAATGGTACTTTGGAGAGGCATTTGCATGTGGTTCTCTAAAATGAGCAAGCATGGCTGACAAGCAAAGGCCTGCATACAAACCATAACTGCAGCCAGCCTCCCAGACATTCACTCCGAATGTGAGAGGAGCCCCAAATAAAACAGAAGACCCAGCGGCTAAATCCTGACTTTCTATTGGTAGCTCCAGCTAGAGTGTTCTTTTTCCTTCGTTCTTCTTTGGTTAAGCCCTCCTTAGACATCTGCTGTGTTGAGGGGAGCGGCCTGTGAGGCCATTTCAGCCCTCAGAAAGAAAAGGGAAGAGCCAGTATTAAGCACCCACTGGGTGCTGCTGCTCTAGGTACTTTACAGCAGAGGTTACACGCGCCAATTCCCAGGGGTGATGGAAAGGGAACAGGGAACCGCGCTGACTTGGGAGTGACATGAGAAGTAGTGGGAACTCTGTCTAAAGAAGGCAGCCACCTCTTCGTTTCGGACCCCTGTTTTATGCTTGGTGTCACCAAATTGATATTTTTCCAGTAACTGAAAACATTGGCTTAAGTGTGGTCAAATGTATATTTTTCTAGGAACTGGAAAGCTGGAATTCCAAAGAAAATCTCTCCATTTTTAAACAATAATAAGAAAGAATTCAATTTTCATTTTTTAAAAACAGTGGCAAGCACCGCACATTCTCAATTACAAGTGTGTTTGGTCTGAACCCCACCCCCCTGGATTCAAGTCCGCTGCCTCCGCATGATATATCAGTCTCTCCTCCTTCCTTGAACATCCCTTAGCTAGTCCCCTGGAAACTTCTGGTAGCATGCTTCTCCTACTGCACTGAACATGTCCCTGGACATTCGGGTCTCCCTTCCTGACTGTCAGGGGCCATGTCTTCTTTACTGTGTTGGCACCCTCAGAATCAGCTGTGCCTGGCATCCTGGATGTATGTTTGCAGGACGAGTGAATGACTGAATGCACGTTTCATTTACTCCTCACCACAAGGCATCACGCTGGTGCTCTTACACCCATCACACAGGTGAGGACACAGCCTTAGGATGAGGGAGTTGTCCCCAAATAGGGTGACCAGACGTCCCGCTTTTGGCGGGACAGTTCCAATTTTTAACAATTTGTCCCACGTCCCGCGGCGTTTTAAAAAAGTCCCGATTTTTGGAAAGAATGCACGACAAGCTAGGGAACGGCGGGAGATAGACCAAATTTTTAATCAAGAACCCCCTCCCCCCGGTCAATGGTGTCCCGCTTTACCAATGATCAAATCTGGTCACCTTACCCCAACCCCCAATTCCAGCCCGGCCTCGTAACCCCGAGCATGTGCCCTTTGGCCCACACCACACTGCCTCCTCACATGCAGACGTTTGGTACCTACTGAAAGCCACAGTTCTGGCTCGAGATATAAGCAGACAGCATTTCATCTCATCACATCACCAAACCACTCTCTGAGTTATTTACTGATGTGGACTGTGACCCTTTCCTGGGTCAAGGCCTGAAGAGGGTCAGGAAATCAATATTTTCAAGAAGGCCATTAAATATCCAACAGCTGATGCGTGTTGGCTGGAGTCCACCACCCTCCCCCCAATCACTTAGGCGTTTTCAACAACACAGACATCTCCAATTTTGCCTTGGGCCATTTAATTATTTGCAAGAAAATTCGGATCACCAAAACATTGCTCTCTCTCCGGCGGGGAGCAGAACAGCTTGTGAACGTTATTCCTCATCGCACGTGCACACCCTCCAAGGCCGGCCTGCCCTGAAAAGATATTCTTGAGGCCCAAGGGAAGGTGGCTGTTGCCACTCCACGCTTTGGGGTAGGGCGGGGGGAGTGTGCTCCCCTTGCCCTGAGAACACATGCACGCCCGCTCCTGGGAAACTTCAATTCTAGAAGCATCCACGGGAAACCCAAAGCCTTCTCCAGGCACCCCCAAGCCACACAAAGGCGCGGGGTAACCGACAGCCCGTTAGCAAACTTGCCTGGGTGCTCCAGCCGCCGCCGACTGCGCGCGCCCTTAGCTGCCCAAATCCGAGTGCCTGGCCTGCCACCTTGTGGCCACTACGAGAAACACACCCTGATAAACTGGTTTCAACCACCCTCCACAGATACCACTCCAACTCTGAGATGGCTGTGACAGATGCGAATACAAATGAGAAGCAAATTAATTTCGTAAAATTAAAAAGAGCCCATGAGGAGGATTGGGTGATCTTTTCTTCTCCATAAAATTAAGGCTTTCCATAGGGGATGATGCAAGTTTCAAATGCTCTAAATTCAAACCACAGATGTATCTTTAAAGATGGCGTTGTCCAGTGACTCTAGAAGTTTTGTGGGTGTCAGAATCTCTCCTAGGGAAATCGTTTTTTAGTGTAAATATCCCACCTACTCCTATCTATGTACTTATAATTTAGATCTAGCATCTTCATTATTTTTTTATTGTGGTAAAAAAACAATAAACAAAACAAAACAAAGAAACATATATATGAATTACAAAATGTACCACCTTAACTATTTTTAAGTATAAGTTCAGTAGTGTTAAGTATATACACATTGCTATAAAACAGATCTCCAAAACTTTATCATTTTACAAAACTAAAACTGTACTCTTTAAACAAACCCCAATCCCCTTGCACCCCCAGGCCCCGGTAACCACTATTCTATTATACTTTCTGTCTCTAGGAATTTGACTGTTCTAGATGTCTCATTTTGCAGCCTCGGGGTGGGAGGATCAAATCCCAGCCCCAGACTGTGTAGACCCATATGCTGAACTAGGGTGTGCCCTCAGTTTGGTTCTTGCAGGGGCAAGCTTCTCATGTGGGAGGTCTCCAGCTATGGAGACTGCTCTGGGTTCTCTCCTCTCTGTCTCTCTATCTCTGTCAAAAAAATAAAATAAATCTTTAAAAAATAAGTGGTATTATACAGTACTTGTGTTCTGTTACTGGCTTATTTCACCTGGTGTAATGTCCTTGAGGTTCACCCATGTTGTAGTATGTGACAGAATTTCCTTCCTTCTTAAAACTGAATCACATTGCATGTGTGTGTGTGTGTGTGTGTGTGTGTGTGTGTGTGTCACGTTTTCTTTATCCATGCATCTGTTCATGAACATTGAGGTTGTTTCAAATTTCAAATTATTTTTTTTTAATTTATTGGGGTGACATTAATTGATATCAATTACATTGTTTCCAGGTGTACAATTCTACATTACATTGTCTATATATCACATTATGTGCTCACCACTCACAATCAGCTCACTTTCCATCGCCGTATGTTTGATGACCCCTCCCTACTCCCCCCCACCCATCTCTCCCCCCCACCTCCCCCCTTTACCCTCAGGTACCCACTAAACTACTGACTGTGTCCATGAGTCTTTGTTTCTTTGTTCCTTTCAGTTCCACCTATAAGTGAGGTCGTATGTTTCTTGATTCTTTCAGTCTGACTTATTTCGCTTAGTAAGATGTTTAATATTCTATGAACATAGGTGTGCAAAATATCTCTTTGAGATTCAATTCTTTTGGCTATCTACCCAGCACTGGGATTGCTAGATCATATGGTAGTTCTATTTGGCACTTCTAGTTTTTACAGCCCCCCTGGATAATTTCGACACATGACAGAACAACTGACATGGTCCCATGCCTTCACCACACAGGGTGAAAAACCAGAGCAGGGGGTGGGGGTTGCAGGGGAGGGCACTGATGAGGCTTTGCTCCATCTTTCCCTATGGAAGGAATAAAACTTTCAGTTCTGTGTCATTCCAATCACTCCACCTGCATGTCGCCTGGGGAAGAAAATGGACAATAAATAAGCAAACAAAGTCATTTCAAACAGTGATTAGTATTTGGTACAGACGCTAAGAAAACAAAGAAGGTTTGATGACAGAGTGACTCTCAGGTGCCAGCGCTAACACTTATGTAGCACTGTTCTAAGGGCGTCACTTATATGATGGTACATAAACTGCACGGCAGCCTTATGATATGAAGATCTCATGATCCTCATTTACAGCTGTGCAAAACGAGGCCCAGCGCAGTGAAGTGTTTGCTGCATCTTACAGTCAGCACATGATAGCGCCAAGAATGGAAGCTTGGCAGTGGAGCTCTGGAGTCCCTGCTTAGGGCAGCAATATCTGAGCTGAGACCTGAATGGCAAGGTTGAGTCAGCCAAGCACCATTCTGGGACAGAGCATTCCCAGGCAACAATGCTAAGGGGCAAGAACCAGTTTCCAGTACTGAAAGAAAACCAAAGTGGCTGAAGCAGCAAGTAGAGTCAGAGTCATGTGAAGGCAGGGTCAGATAATCAAAGATCTCATTAGCCAGAATGAGGAGTTTGGATTTTATTCTACTGACTCTGGGAAGCCACTAGAGAATTTGAAGCAGGGAAGAGCTTCAGCTTCTGCTTTTTCTGCTAAAAAGCTTTCTTAGGGATGTATATTAAATATGATTACAACACAAAACCAAAGTCTGGTGGGTATCTTGAGGGTTCAAGTCCCCAACTTTCTATATTCTTCTGTATTCACTAATGCTCCATGCCAGGTTAGAATCTCTGAGGCTAGAGCATCACATCCATTTCTGTATTCACACGTATCTTCACACCGAGGCCAGCTCTCTGAGCAGCCATTACTTAACCAATGGCCTATGTCCACCTTCACTGTAGACTCTATAATTTGCTTTTATCTCACCACACTACCATCACACCTCATGGTGCTGGGAACAGCACTTGATCTTTCAAGAGTTCTATTTCTCACCTCAGGAGGACAAGATTACTAGCTCCACTTAGGGAGAATTGCTATGGGTGGGTTCATGAGTGCAATTTAGAAACTGCAGACCCGAAAAGGAATGAAGAGGCAACCAAGGAAATAGTTGCTTTAGTATTTTTACTGTGAAAAATCCCTTACATCTACGTAAATCAGATTGAAAGAGCTCTCCTACATGAAGCATTTGCCCTCCTCAGAGGCATTGCTACAATTATAACCTTTCGTTCCGGAGGAAGGTGAACAAGGCAGAAATTGCTCAGCCCGAAAGGCTTCAAGGCAGAAGAACGTCTTTGCCTTTTATCTTGACCAGTTCACTTCCTCACACCAGAAAGGTCCAAATCTTCTGCGACACTGACTATTATTTTTATTGGGGTGGGCACTCAATGTAGTGCCCCTTCACAACAGCTCTCTGATTTCCTTGTAGGGACTTTTCTCTGCCCCCCTCTGGATGTAGTGCTGTGGGACAACAAATCCAGGGGCCTGTTCTCCCATAGAGGGAGCTGGAGGGCTCCCAGAAACTCCTGCTCCGTCCTCTCTCTTACCAACTCGGCACAGGGTAGTCATAGGACCTTAGCTTACAGCAATCACGTGACTTTGACTCAGCCGATCAAATAGTGGCTTCCCTGGAATGTTGGATCTTGGCAGAGTGACATAGGACTGACAAGTTACAGTGCACTAATGAGATCAATCAGCAGAACCTGCTTCCAAGACCTTCTGATCACCAAGCGCTCTGGTGCCCACCTGCTCCAGGCCTGGTTCCTCAGCCTTCACTTCACTCTGTGAGCAACACATAATCTTCTCAAAGGATAATTAGTTCCTTTATGCTAAAATTCGCCTATGTTCCTGTTACTTGGGTTTAAAAACCCACATATAATGAACATTCAAGAATCACAGTTAGGGAAGTTCCAGTCAAGATGGTGGAATAGATCAACACTGTGCTGACCTCCTCCTGTGACCACCTCAAAATTACAACTAAGCCACAGAACAACCATCATTGAGAATAGCCTGAAGTCTAGTGTAGGGGTCTCCAAACTTTTCAGCCCGCAGGCCGCATTAACTATCAAACAGCAGTTTGGGGGCCGACTACACACTCGAGGTCCAAATAAAAAAGAATCAAAACATAGATGTTATTTTTAATTATTTATTTAATATTATTTTATTCAGATAAAAAGGTCTCCACGGGCCGGATGAGAGGGCCTCGCGGGCCATAGTTTGGAGACCCCTGGTCTAGTGGAACAGAATTCCTGTCACTAAGAATACGGAAGCCTTGTTAAGCCAATAGGAGGGGCAGAGGTGTGGAACAAGCTTGTCCCACACGCATGCGGTGGGTAATAATTAGGAGGGATATTTCAGCTACAGAGATTGCCCACTGAGAGTGAGGGGTTCCAGCCCCACACCGGGCTCCCCTGTCCCAGGGCTGAGAAGAGAGGTCCCCACAGACTCTGTTTGTGAAATCCAGTGGAGATAGTGGCTGAGTGCGACAGGGGCTGCTGGAGTCCCCGGTCCTCCTCTTACAGGGCCCGCACACAGACGTGCTCACTGGAAGACCCACTTGCTCTGAGCTCCAGCACTGGGGCATCAGCTCAACAGGTGCCAGAGATATATAGGAAGGAACTCAACTGTCTGGCATCAGGGTGAGGGCTGGAGGGGCAGTTGTCTTCAAGACAGAAGTGCTGGCAGAAGCCATCATTCCTTTGTTGAGCCCTCCGCATACCCAGCATGTAGACTTAAGTGGACATTGTGTCTGAATTGCCACCAACCCACTAACACCATTTGCTGTGCCCTGGTAATTCCCTGAGACCATGCCCCATCCAACTTATGGGCACACCCAAGCCAATTCCAGTGGCTTATTCATACAAATGGCCTCTCTTGGCTTATGCTGCAGGTTTTCCTAATTCTTTCAAAGGTTCACAAAACCCAAACAAGTAGCATCTAACCTTGGCATGCCCTGTACCTCTTGCTAAGCAGCCCCAAGCTCAGCACTAACATCAGTCAGCCTCAGTTCACAGCTTAGTCTCTTCCAGGCACCTCCAAGCCCAGCACAAATGGCAACCATCTGCAGATCATGTGGTATGTCATTTATACCAAGTGACCCTGGGAAGGGCACATGCAGCAGCTATCCTGCAACAGAGCTCAATAGACCCCAAAACCTACACACCCAGTGACTATCTTCAAAGCACACCAGGGCACCACCAAGCCACCTCAATAAACAAACCACCCAAAAGGCATATTCAGCATATACCAGAGTCCTGCTAAAGCAAATCCTACTCCAGAGAGTCTGCACCTGCACAACAGCTCCTCCACTGTAGTCAGAGCCAATCAATCACCCTGGGGGTCAATCCCTCCCATTGACATGCAAATAGCAACCAAGGCTCAACTACAGCAAGGGTACATGCAACTCATATACACACAAATGAGTTGGAGCACCCAGCTCAGGTGACCAGAGAGACTGTGCCACTGGGCCCCACAGGACACCTATTACATCAGGCCACTCTACTGAGACTGGAAGACATAGTGGCCCTACCTAATGCATAGAAACAAACACAGCAAAGCAGGCAAAATGAGTAGGCAAAGAGACGTTTCACAAATGAAAGAATACAACAAATCTCCAGAAAGAGAATTAAACAAAATGGAGGCAAGCAACCCATCAGATGCACAGTTCAAAACACTAATTATAAAGATGTTTAATGATATCAGTGAGAACTTCTACAATGAGAGAGAAAACATAAAAATGGAGATAGAAAATATAGAAAAGAACCACGTAGAAGTAAAGAATACAATAACTGAAATGAATAATACATTAGAGGGAGTCAACAGTAGATTAAATGAAGCAGAGAAGCAGAGGAGGTTCAAATAAGTGATTTGGAAGACAAAGTAGCAGAAAACACCCAATCAGAACAGAAAAAAAAAAATGATAGTTTAAGGGGCTTCTGGGACAACAGCATGTGTTCCAATATTCGTGTCATAGGAGTACCAGAAAAAGACGAGAGGACTACAAATTGAAAACCTATTTGAAGCAACAATGACAGAAAACTTTCCTAACCTAGCAAAGGAAATAAATAGACAAGCACATGAAGCACAGAGAATCCCAAACAAGATGACCTCAAAAATGCCCAAAGCAAGACATGCTGTACTTAAAAAGGCAAAAGTTAAAAACAAAGAGAGAATCTTTTTTTTTTTAAGAGATGCGAAAGAGCAAGGGGACGTGTCCAGAGCAGTCCCTATAGCTGTACATTATTAGCTGTGACATAGTTTCATTCCACACAGGCATATGTGGGCGTGGCTGCACAGGGTGGGAACCAAACTGGGCAACTCCCTACATGGAAGGCAAGAACTTTTGCCACTGAGCCCATCCAGTGGGTTATCAGTTGTGCTGTAGTTCAGCATAATGAGTTACATGGGTCAGGGCCGGGAATCAAACCCTGGACCTCATGATTGTGAGGTAAGCACTCAACTGCTGAGCTATCATAGCATCCCCAAAAAGAGAATCTTAAAATCAGCAAGAGAAAAGCAGTTAGTTACCTACAAAGGAGCTCTCATAAAACTGTCAGCTGATTTCTCAGTAGAAACTTAGTAAGCCACAAGGGAATGGCACAAAACCTTCAAAATGATGGAAAGCACAATCAACCAAGATTACCCAGCAAAGTTGTCAGTTAGACTCAGAGAACAGATGAAGAGCTCCACAGAAAAGAAAAAGCTAAGAGTTCATCACCACCAAACCAGTATTACGAAGAATCTTAGAGGAACTTCTTTAAAACAAACAAACAAACAAAAATCAATGATAAAAATAGGAATAATAAAATGGCAGTAAGTGCATATCTATCAATAATTACTTTAAATGTAAATGAATTAAATCTTTCAATCAAAATGGATAGGGTGGCTGAATGGCTAAGAAAAAAAAGACCCTTTCATATGCTGCCTACAAGAAACTCACTTCAGATTGAAAGACACACACAGAGACAAAATAAAGGGATGGAAAAAGATAATTCATAAAAATGGAAATTAAGATAAACAACAGCAAGAGTAACAATATTTATACCAGACAACATAGACTTTAAAACAAAAGCTACAAGAAACAAAGAAGGAACCAGTAATCCCACTTTTGGGTATTTATCCAAAGAAACCCAAAATGCTACTTCAAAGGAACATGTGCATCCATATGTTTATTGCAGTATTATTTACAGTAGCCAAGATACAGAGACAACCTGGATGTCCATCAATGGATGAATATATAAAGAAGATGTGGTGCATATATACATACCAAGGAATACTTCTCAGCCATGAAAAAGAATGAAATCTTGCCATCTGCAACAACATGAATGAACCTCATGGGTACTATGCTGAGTGGAGTAAGTCAGACAAAGAACTACAAAGGCCATATGATTTCACTTATGTGTGGAATCTAAAGAATAAAATAAACAAACAAACCAAACAGAAACAAACTCACAGATACAGAGAACACTTTGATGGTTGCCAGATAAAAGATGGATTTTGGGGATGGTTAAAAAAGAGGAAGAGATTTAGAAGTACAAATTAGTAGTTACACAGCAGTCATGGGGATATAAATTATAGCATTAGGAATATAGTCAATAATATTGTAATAACTGTATGGTGTCAGGTGGATACTAGATTTATCAAGGTGACCACTTACTCAGTTATCTAAAGGTTTCATCACTGTGCTGTACACATGAAATTACGATAATATTGTATGTCATCTGTAATTAAAAAATACAAAGATTATCAATAGATAAAAATAAATAAATAATAAAATAGTATGAGGGGGAAAAAAAGAATCACAGTTAAGTGATCAATAAGCAACTAATATCTGCAAGGGGTTGCATGCACGTGCTAGCCAAAAGTACAATGGCAAGAAATGAGAGGGAGTTGCTTCCTCTCACACTGAAGTCCAGGAAGTGAAGGTAGGAACGTCAGGGCTGGAGTCACAGCTACATGATATTCACAGTGCTCCAGGCTCCTCTTATATTTCTGCTCCACTGTCTTTAACTCATTCCTCCATCTACAATGTCTTCTATGATTACAGATTATTACTATAGCTCTAGTCACCTTAAGTCATGTTCCAGATGGGAAGGAGAGACTGGGACAAAGTCAGGGTATCTTGCCAGCAGAGCAAGTCCTCTTGACAGATGTATGCTGAAAGTGACTTCTACCCACGCTTCATTGACTACCCGAACTTCAAGGAAACCTAGCAAATGAAGTCATTCTTTAAATTGGGCGAATTGCCATATTCACATAAATAGGAGCCTTATCCTTAAAAAGGAGAGAATGGATATTAGGTAGGCAACTAGTAGTCTATTTCATACAAATTGGGGAAGCTTCAGAAAGATATTCTAAGGACCTTCACTCACCTTTCCCCAACCTCTCTTGGTCAAGCCTGTTCGAAAGATCCTTCGTCTAGTTGTGCATTGAGCTCAAACAGGAATCTGTCTGCTTGAATTTCCTGAGAAATTAGAAATGGATTCAAAACCAGGATAAACTCGCCTGAGGCAGCTGGGAGGAAGGAGGAAAATTTTCACCTTACAGCAAAAATATGTCTCTGTCCCTGTTGGAAGATAATTCTTAATGAATCTCTTGGGTTTCTGCACATATTGCAAGCAGAGGCACTGGCTGCTTTTGTTCCAGACTCTTTTTTACAGGATATCTGTGGACAGCACACCATTGGAAGACAAAGATAATATCTCTCTCTAGAGCAAAAACCAAGTTTGCCCACTGCCCATATAATAAAGATAGATAGTATCTCCCGATGGAGATAAAGGCAGTCAAGCGTACTGCTCACTATAAAACATTCAGGTTTCTCACGATCAAGATAACTCTCCTGTAACACAATCCCCTTCGTGTATAGATGTCACCTGGCCCTCTTCATATCACCCTGTGGTAATGGGGCTCAGACAACTGGTACAAATGCTGACAGTCTGGCTATTGCTATCATGCAAGGTAATGAAGTTCTTTGTCTCTGAGTAAGGGGTTCACCAGTATCTGTGAAACTGGCTGGTAAACTGATTGGCTTGCAAGTTGAAAGTAGAGAAAAAGCCTAGACTTTTCAGTCTTAATGTCTCTTTCCTCTTCATCACGTCCCCCACCACTTCCCCCACCACTTCCCCAACTGTCCTACCTTTTGTAAACACTCTGTCCTTTGCTCCCAATCATCCCCTAGAAAATAGAAATATTATAACACTTTCAACTAAATTTCAGAATAATTTTTTATGTATTACTAAGAACTATCTAGTTGCAAAACCAATCCCTCCAGGCACTTACCGTATTTTCCGGCGTATAAGATGACTTTTGAAATGAAAAAAAGTCAACCGAAAATCGGGGTCGTCTTATATGCCGAGTATATCCCGAAAATCGTCTGGATATGCCGCTAAACGAATTTTCCAACTCGATCCCGCACCAATCACTGCAAGGCTGCTCGGACCGCCTCTCTAACTCAGCCAATCCAAGCAGGCTTTTTATGCATGCAAATTATACATGTTCTGTACCCGAAGCTACACTGTGTTCTAGTAAAAAGCCTGCTCAGATTGGCCA
>PVKE010025691.1:0-22853 GCA_004027555.1 Craseonycteris thonglongyai | reverse complement strand
CATGTACGGAATGCTGCTATCAAAAGTTGGGTCTGGAAATTTATTTTCTTCATGAGCCTATATCTCGAAAACTTAATAAGTGATTTAAAAAATAAAAAATAGTTTTGAACATATATTTTACTTATCTACCCATACCTCGCTGGAATGCACCTTATACTGAAGCACAGTGTATAAACATAGTATGCATTTCACACCCCTTCCTCCCCCTTAGACTACGCCTATGACAAGTCGATCGCGACACACTTTTAAGATAAAAAGTAGATCTTATATACAGAAAAGTTGGCCACCCCTGGTCTAGGGTCCTTAGTGTTTCTCATGACTCAAGGTGGGTAGGGGACAGGGGAAGATCTTGCATCTAGGTTTCTGAGAACTGTTTGTTCTTGGCCTTGATTTCTGTAATTGCTGGCCTTTCTAAGGCTCAAAGACTTTTTATCTCTTGCTTTGTGTTTGCAAGAGTCTCCAGGAGGCCCCTTTTTCTGTAATGTTTTAAAGTTCCTCCTCTCTCAACTACATATCTATCAGAATGGTTAAAACAAAAAAGTGACAAGGCCCAATGCTGGTGAGAATGAAGAAAATAGATTACTCATAGAAGTGCTGGTGGGAATGTAAAATGACACAGCCACTCTGGAAAACAGATTATCACTTTCTTAAAGACCTTAACATGCAACTACTCTATGATCCAGCTGTTTCAACCTGGGCATTTACCCTCCATAAAATGAAAACTATGTTCACACCAAAATCTGTATGTGAATGTTTTGTAGGACTTTTATTTGTAATAGTCCTAAACTGGAAGCAAGCCAGATGTCCTTTAAAGGATGAATATGTAAACAAACTGTGGTACATTCATATTACAGATACTACTCAGCAGTAAAAAGGAACAAACTGTTGATGTGTGCAACAACCTCAGTGAATCTCCAAAGAATTATACTGAGTGAAAAAAATCCCAAAATATTATGTACTGTATAATTCTATTGATACTACATTCTTGAAATGACAAAATTATTAAAGTGGGCATTAGTGATTGCCTAAAACGAAGAAAAGGGTGGGGGTGGCAGAGAATTATAGATGTTTTTGAAAGGGCAACACTAGGGACTCTTGTCATGATGAAATGCTTTATATCTTGACTATCTCATTGTCAATATCTTGGTTGTGTTATAGTACTACAGTTTTGCAAGATGTTACCATTGGGGCTAAGTAAAGGGTAGTGGTGGAGAAATTTTTTCTACATATTTATTACAACTACAATTATCTCAAAGTAAAAAAATTCAATTAAAAACAAACTTTAAAAATAGGTTGTATTGAAATATAATTTATCTTGATTTCTGAGTCTTTTGTTGCCCCTTAAATTTTACACTTGAGAAGAATGCCTTTCTTGGCTCATTCTAGTTCCAGATCCTGAAGTCAAGTTATAAGAAGGTGAAATCAGAATGAGTGGGGATCACAAGGAATCATCAGCAGTTCCTAAGGAGTATTCTTGCTTACAGTGATAAAATTCTTTAAAATATATGGGAGAAATAAGACAAGAGAGATAGTGGACGAGACCAGAAACCACAGAAAGTTCAAGAAAAGTTTAGAGGAATAAAGCTTAGGAACAGCATCTTTCAGTACTTGTAGAAAGGCACAAAGAAAGAGAAGGGATATTATGCAAATGTAGATATTTAGAGAAATAAAGCAAAACAATGTTTTTGTTGTTTCCTTTCTTCACTCCCTCCCTCTCTCCTACTGTGAAACCTGCCAGAAGAAATCTTAAAACGCAAATATCTCCCATTATTTGTCACAGTGAGTGATAATGGCACTGTGGTCAATTGATTTCTGACTCACCCCTTTGCTGATCAGCCCTGCAAGTTTGCATTGAGTCTAAGTCTCAAGCAGTTGAGCACAGTAACAGCAGAGCCCACCTTCACCCTTCAGATAATAAGTTGAGTCATGTAGCTTAAAATAAAATAGGCAAGAAGCAGATGGCAACAGGACAGAATGTAGTGTATTTAATCTGTCCATGTTTGCAAGGAAGCAATTGTCTTCTTAGCGCCAGAAAACAGAGTAAGACAAACAACAAAGCTTCTCTTTCTTGAACACATATGACACTGTTTACATAGGTGATCTGGAATTTAGGATAATTCAACCATCATTTGCTGAATTATTTTTCTTGGCACCAGGAAACTGAGCAGGCCCACTTCTCCAGGTAGGCAATCAATACAGGGAGAGGTTTAGCAGTAAACAATGCTGAACAAAATGATTGTACTCAAATGCAACCAGTATTGGACCAAGTGAATTTCTTAAAACCTGGAGTGTTCATCTATAACAAAAGAGCTGTCAGAGCAAATGGGCAAGTGTAAAATAGTTCAGTGTAAACTGTTAGGCAGCTACCACTAGGAAAATAGAAGGTGGTAAAGTAGCATCTCGGAGATTTTATTCCAATTGATTTGTTTAGAATTGCTGCAATCCTAGAGAAAAGCTTCAGGAAAAAAAAGATTTGCCTTTACTGAGAGGGCACTCTGACATAAAAATCTGAAAAACTGGTTTGAGTTCTTTGCCTGGAATTTATTCTTATTCCAGTTCAGATGGTACCTGAGTATATTTTATTGATATCTCAATACCCCTTGCTAACTGTCCAAGTGGAAGTGTCCAGGGGAAATCTATACGCAAGGATGAGGAACAGTTGGGCAGCTATAGAATAAGAAGCTATGATGAAACAGGAAGAGTTAGAAAGCCAATGAAAATAAGGTTCAGGCTTGTTATCTTTGCTATTATGTTTAGTCATATGACAAGGGAAACATTAATAATTTTCACATATTTTTAAAAAGAAAATATTCAGATAGAATAAACTAAGGGATGTTAAAAAACAGAACTGGCAATAGGCCTGACACCCCCTTGTTCTGCATGTACATCCTTGGAGAGTGCACGTTTGAAAGGGGAAAATATTACATGATCTACCAAAAGATGAAGGTCATTTCCCTTATCCACACACACTGGGCTTCATGCTCTGTCTTCTATTGCTACGTTTTGTGGTTCACTACTATGAGTCAGAAACTGAATGAGAGAGACAAAGAAATCAGATTCCCCCTTTCACTTTATATCTATTCTCAACCAAGACTTTATTTAAAGTCCAGTATACTTCAGTGCTTCCCTTTCTTCTCTGAGTTTCTATCTCATAGAACTTGTACCACACATCTCAACACTCAGCTTTCTCACATTTTCGCTTTCATTTGCCTCATTTGTTCTACTTTGGCCTGGATCTTAGCATGGGTAACATGGTGAGTAAAATAGCCATGGTTGCTGTTTTCATAGAGCTTACCATCAGGCAGGAGAGCAGATTTTAATTAAATCTCCTTAAAAGCAAGGACCCTCCTTGAATTTCCCAAAGATCACAAAGTGTGTTTAATTGGTTTCATCTGAAAATAAGTAACCTGGTTCAATGTAGTGGCTTCAAAAGTAAGCTTTTTAAAAATAAAAATACAGATGCTAAACATGACTTTATTTTCTGAGAGCAAAATATGACTTTTAAAATGGGATTATTGTAAACTGTAGTTATATCCATAAGCAATAAGAAATGAAATGGACCATCTATAACAGAATTAGAGATTGAAACAAAATTGAAGGGTGGGCAGAAAAAATAAAGAAGCTGATCAGCAGAGAGATCAGAATGAAACAGATACTCAGAAGGGCACAGCAATGGGGACTGGTGACTAGAGTGTCTGTGCTTATACTGAAGGGTTTCTCAGGACACTGAGTTTTCAGTACTAAAACCAGGCACATTCTAGGCAAGCTGGTATGAGTTAGTCACCTTACTAGAATTTCTTGGAACCCAGCTTTCTTCTTGGACTTGGTTCTGTGAGAGATTCCTCTTTTTGCTTACACTTTTTCTAGTTTGGGTTTCTGTCATTTCCTTGTAAACCATAGTCCTACTAAAAATATAAATAGGTTGTATTTTCCACTTTACAAGGAATTCTTGAGTCTCACAGCAACTCTTTAAGATAAAGTAGATGACACCTCCACTTTTGAGAGGAGAAAATGGACTTGAAATCTTGGGAACATTTATCAAGATCATAAGTGTAATTAATGGGTCAGGTAGCAAAGCTGGATCCTCTGTCTCCTATCAAGGGAGCTTTGTACTTCTAGGAGGGTTTCTTCTCAGTGTGCAGGAGTTTTTAGCATATTGCAGAAACGAATTCTGCAACACATGGGCAATCCATCAGTCACAACCTGTGCTTTTAAAGAGATGCCCACCCATACTTCCAGTTTGTTAGGTCTGGGAGTTGCAAACTCTTCTATACTCTGCAGTGTTTTAAACCAAGCTTGTCCAAGACATGGCCAGTAGAACAGCTTTGAACAGGGCCCACCACAAATTCGTAAACTTTCTTAAAGCATTATGAGATTTTTTTTTTTGCTATTTATTTTTTTAGCTCATCAACTATCATTAGTGTTAGTGTATTTTATGTGTGGTCCAAGACAATTCTTCTTCCAATGTGGCCCAGGGAAGCCAAAAGGTTAGACGTCCTTGTTGTAAACTCTGCCATTTTACCCCTTTTCTATCTATAATCTTCATTGCAATTTCACTGCATAAAATAGTGGGAAAGAAGGATAACCAAAACTCAGAGATTACCTTCCTTTGGGGAATTACATACATTATCTAATCCTCAAAGCAGTTATATGAGGTAAATTTTACTATTTCATTTAAGAAAAAAGAATCTGAACCAATGTAACCCTAATAAATTTAACAACTAAAAAAAGTGGGGAGGGGGAGAGAAAGAAAAAGGAATCTCAAACTCAAGAATGGTTCAAAATCCACAAATCAACAAAATAAAGAATAAGTATCATATTATCAACATAATAAAGGCCATTTATGACAAACCTACAGCTAACATAATCAATGGTGAAAAGTTAAAAGATTTTCTTCTAAGATCAGAAACAAGACAAGAATGCCCACTCTCACCACTTTTATTCAACATAGTACTAAAAGTTCTAGCCACAACAAACAGACACAAAAAAGAAATGAAAAACATCCAAATTGGAAAAAAGAAAGTAAAACTGTTATTATTTGCAGATGACATGGTAGTACATGTAGAAAGCCCTAAATAGTCCACCAAAAACTATCAGAACTAATAAATTCAGTGAAGTTGCAGGATACACAATTAATATACAAAAGTATGTTGCAATTTTATACATTATTATAATAAACTATCAGAAGGAGAAATCAAGAAAACATTTTTATTTACAATTATATCAAACACATAAAATACCTAGAAATAAATTTAATCAGGGGAGTAAAAGATCTGTTCTCTGGGGTATGCTGGGATAACTCAGCAGGTTGAGTTCTTGCCTAGCAACTGAAAGATTCAGGGTTCAAATCCAGACCCTGGCCCATGCAAACCCATGTGCTGAACTGCAGCACAACTGGTAACCACTGGTATGGTGGCAAGGGTTCTTGCCTTGCATGGAAGAGGCCCTCAGTTCAGTTCCCAACCTGTGCTGCCCCACATCCACCTGTGTGGAATAAAACTATGTCACAGCTAGTGATATACAACCATGAGACTGCTCTAGGCCTTCTCTCCTTCTCTCTCTCTCTCCCTCCCCCCTCTCTCTCACACACACACACAGCCACACACATGTACATTCTTTCAAACAATAAAATGAATCTTAAAAAAAAATCTGTACTCTGAAAATTATAAGGCATCGAAGAAAGAAATTGAAGAGGACAAAAATAAATGCAAATATATACCATATTCATGAATGGAAAGAATCAACATCATTAAAATGTGCATATTAAGCAACCTACAGATTCAATACAATCCTTACAGAAATATTAATGGTATTTTTCACAGAACTAGAATAAACAATCCAAAAATTTATATAGCACCACAAAAGACATTGAATAGTCAAAGCAACATTGAGAAAAAAAATAAGTTAGAAGTATTATGTGTCCTGGTTTCAGACCATACTACAAAGTTATAATAATCAAAACAGTGTGGTACTGGCACAAAAACAGAAATAAACCCATTACTATATGGTTAGTTAATTTATGACAAAAAAGTCACAAATATACAATAGGGAGAACAGCCTCTTCAACAAATGATGTTGGGAAAACTGAACAGCTACATATCTAAAAATGAAACTGGACCACTCTTCTACACCATACATAAAAATAAACTAAAAACAAATTAAAGACTTAAATGTAATTTCAGAAACTATAAAATTTCTAGAAGAAAACATAGGTAGTGAACTCTCTAACATTGGTTTTAAAAATATCTTTTTGGATATATCTCTCCAGGCAAGGCCAATAAAAGTGAAAATAAATAAATGGGACTACATCAAACTATGAAGCTTTTGCCCAGCAAAGGAAACTTCAACAAAATGGAAAGGCAACCTACTGAATGGTAGAAAAATATTTTCTAGTATAGAGTAATATTTGATAAGGAGTTATTCAAAATATATAAAGAACTGATAAACTCAACATCAAATGAAAATTAAACAATCCTTATTTACAAAGAAGACATACAGGTGGCCTACAGACACATGAAAAGAGGCTCAATCCCATCAGTCATCGAGAAAATTCAAGTAAAAAACACAAGCCCATCAGTTTGGCTATTATCAAGAAGACAACAACTAACAAGTATTGGTGAGGATGTGGCGAAAAGGGAATCTTCATGCACTGTTTGTTGAATTGTGAATTGGTGTAGCTACTATAGAAAACAGTATGGAGGCTTCTAAAAGAGTTAAAAATAGATATACTATAAGACCCAACAATTCCACTTCTGAATATCTATCTGAAGAAAATAAAAACAATAATTCAAAAAGATATATGTACCCCTATGCTCATTGTCATGTTTTATTTACAATAACCAAGATATAAAAGCCATCTGTCCATGGATAGATGATGAATGGATAAAGAAGTTATACATATATAAAATGGAATATTACTCAGCCATAAAAAGAATGAAATTTTGCCATTTTTGAAAACATGGATGGACCTAGAGGGTATTATGCTAAGTAGAATAAACCAGACGGAGAAAGACCAATACCATATGATTTCACTTGTATGTGGAATCTATAAAGCAAAACAAACATACACTATAAAATAGAAATAGTCTCATATACATAAAGAACTAACTTCTGCTTGCCATAGGGGAAAGGAATAAGGTAAAATGAAATATGAGGTAGAAATTTCCAGTTATAAAATAAGTCATGGGGTATAATAGTGTACAACAGACGTAATATAGTCAATAAAATCAGAATTCTTTTTTTTTTTTTTTTTGAAATTATCTTTTTGTCTTCAGTGCATATTTATTTCTATTTTACTTTTGACAGATAGAGAGAGAGACAGAGACAGAGACAGCTAGAGAATCGAACTGTGGGAACTCCCCAGCTCAGCATGTGGGTCCTGCCTGGGCCGGAGCCGGGATTCGATCCTCGGTCCTCGTGGCCTCAAAGCGAGCGCTCAACCCGCTGAGCCGTCCCGGCTTTCCCAAAATCAGAATTCTTGTATGGTGACAGATGGTTACTAGACTTAGCTTGGTGACCACTTCAGTAGGTATATTAATATTGAATAACTGTGTTTACACCTGAAACTAATATACTATTGTATATTAACTATATTTTAATTTAGTTAATTAAATTGGAGCTTCCTACTCTAAAACCTATTCTTGTTACCAATGCACAATGCATAGTTCTAGGTATATGGGTTACACTATTTTGGAGAATGCAATTTATGTCATAAGAATGAAGGAGTCTCTGTGTAGACTTCCAGGGTGGAGAAAGGCCAGTAACAATGTCAGGTGACTCTGGATGCTTAGTCTCAGGACTGGCCTAGGCAGGTACAAATCTAGAGCTCTTTAATTTTTGCCTTTGTGTATTTGGGAAGGTCCTCAGAATGAATATTCTACAAAAGGAAATCAAACATTTCAAAAAAAAAAGGAGAAAAAATAAGCATAATCTGTTCTTTAATGTCTATTATTTTCTATTTCATGACTAATATGGATTAATCCCAAATTATAATAATTGAGTTGTGAAATTATTGAAAATATAGATGAATAAAACAAATTATCAAAAGTTATCCCTGTAAAGATTTTGCTATTTTCTCTTCCAAGTTAAACATATACATACACTTTTTAAACAAAATACTATCATATAAGGAGTTTTTTAACTACTTTACTTTTTTCTTAATCAATTGCTAATATTTGTACGTGTTAATGCACAATAATTTTTTTATTTTTTTCCTAATAGTATAATAGAACATCAAATATCTTCCTATATAGATACCAGTGGTTATATACTTTTTCTCTGTTGTTTCTTCTCCCTCCTTCCCTATCACCACAATTCAGGATCATTCATGAGTACAGTGTCTGACTGATGAGCTGAAGTATTTAGTAAGTTAATGTTCACTGTCCACAGCAGGAGGTCCACACAGCTTGGCTGATGAGAAATGAACTGCCGGAGGCAATCTTTTAATGGAAACTAATTTCCCATATTTGATTCTCAGCTTAACCAAACTAATATCTAGTTCAAGTGTGACAAGGCATTCACAGTTTCTTTTGAAAGTTCTCTATCTGAGAAGCTAAACAATGTGTTTGGGACCATTGTGACCCTTTGAGATCTTATCCTGGTTTCTCCAGACCAAATTTTGATTACCCGGAGTCAGTGATCTTATTTTTAAAAAGTTTAAGAATTAGTGTCTTCACATTGAGCATTTTCTATTTTTTAATTCTGTTTTCTCATAAGTTAGTGATAAAAATAACTGGGCAACAAAGTTTGTAAATGTCAACTAAGTCTCTTCAGAGAAACTGTACATCTATTTTTTAAATATATTTTTATTTTTTACGTTCTCCTCAAATGTTCCTATCACTCTGTCTTTTTTACTTGTAATGAATTTAAAATATCTAATATGTGTTAAGCTTCTTTATTCTTACCTTGAACAAATCCCAGTATTTTGTGAGTCTATCCCATTACACAGTGATTATTTAATAGCGCTCAACTTAATTGAATACAATCGTGTTCTGGTAAGCAGCATTATTATCTAGGAAAGTTAGTACTTTCAGTTACTGCCAATATCCATGTTTCTGCCATATTTTACCAGAGCTGTCCAGAAAGTATCCAGCCATGTAACTGTTCTTGTTATATTGACAATGGCTATATTTTTTTCCAGATAGCCCTTTGTACATATGACTTTTTTTTTTTTTGACAGAAGGTTTTAACAACATTTTTTTTAAACAGCATTAAAATTTTTAAAAATGTTAATAGCTATAGTATGACTAAATTCATGGGAAAATATATTCAAGGACCGTTTTATCTTAAGTTTTATAGGCAGAGAGGTAGGTATAGAGTGGGTCTTAAGTGTAGGTGAGTGCATATGTGCACATGAGTGTGAGTGTGCACATCAAAAATAAAATTATCTCCTACTTCCCCACCTCACATCCATGACCTCTATTTCACATACTGGTTTCTGAAAACCAGATTTTATTTTGGACTAGATTAGTATTTTCAATTCTGAGACAACCTCTCCACTTTGTTTTTATTTTAGCATTTATTTATTTATTTATTTATTTATTTATTTATTTATTTATTTATTTCAAACTGAACAGGGGGCCTCACCGCATTTGGGAGGCACACCCGAGTTCAGCATGTGGGTCCGCCTGGGCTGGAGCCGGGATTCGATCCTTGGTCCTCGGGGCTTCAAAGTGAGTGCTTAACCCACTGAGCCATCCCGGCTTTCCCTGTTTTTATTTTAGTAAGCATGGTAATCTCAAACGGGACTATAAATCATTTGCAAAAGCCCAGCATGATATAAGGGGCATTGCAAACCGCAAAGAAGGAAAAAAGTATGGAGGCTGTCAGGAAGTTTAATAGGCTATGTATAGGTCCTCACCCTAAATTGACTACAGCATGAATGTGTTGTCAATTAGCTAATCCCTATCTGTTTATTTCACAAAACTAAACTTCTACAAAACTAGACTCAAGTGGTTCATTCCATTTCAGCTCTTTAGAAAGAAGTGAGATCATTGTCTCAGTTAGGAAAAGGTCAGTACAATTACTCCTTTGTCCCAATTTCCTCTTAAATTGTGCAAGAAGCAGTTTACCTACTTTCCGATGAACTGATATGGATCCATTGGCAGAATAGTTGTCTAACATGAAAACATCTGCTCTTCTATGAAAAAAATAAATACTAAGAAATGTTATCAATTTTCTAGAGTGTCCTTACCTTGAAGTAGAAACAAAACCACATCACTCAGTGACAGCAGTAAGCGTGGGATCCCAACTAATCTGGCTTTGAACCTCAGCTCTGCCACGCCTGTTTGCTGTGAACTTGGACAAGTTACGTGACCTTTCAAAGTCTCAGCCTTTTAATCAGTAAGATGGGAAAAATAACAACAGCCACCTCATAAGGCTGTCATGAGAAATAAATTACATAAAGTATGCAAAATTCTTAGATGAGTGCCTGAGACAATAAATTATTATTAACTGTATTTATTATGTTATAATTATTACTGTTACTGTTCTGAGGCTATGATGAAGCTCAGTTCTTTCTGCCAACAGTAAATTACAGATCAGAGAAACATAGGAAAGCAGAGTAAAGTTTTATTGAAATATGTTTCAAGAGAGAAATGGGTCAAGATAAAAGAGGCAGTGGTTTCAATCTTCAAATTAAAGAAAATTAAAAGAAAGTTTTATTGAGATACATTTGAATAGAGAAACAGGCTAAGCCAAAGGAGAGAGTGGCAAAAGCCCAGATGCATTTGAGTTTTATTCTTGGCTCAGAGCCAGCCCCGCGAGTGTGACATATTGACTTAGGTAATTGGTTCGACATGTTTTGAGGTTAAAACTAAGCCAAGGACAAAATTTAACAGTCTGCACAAGCATCAAAAACCAGGTAGTTCTGGTTGAGATCTTACTTCCCTTTTGCCAGAGACGTTGGGTGTTGATATGGTGGTGATCTTCTGCCCCTCCTATCACTTATGACTAATTTTCTACCCAACAATTATTATCATTTTATCTGTTTTCAAACCTAGTAAAGTTAGGCATAATTTTTAAGATATAGGATTTGAGATACATTGTTGGGTCATATATTCTTATTTCTTAACATTCATGTAATTAAATTATTATTTTATTGTTTTAAAAATAGAGTTCTATGGGTTCCAATTAAAAGTGGGTTTGCCCTATTATCTCCCAGAAGCTCACCTGGTCTATGCCAATCAGGTAATTGTGTAAAAGGATCATTAAGTGCACATTTACCTTATATAAGACAAAAATTCAGAGCTGAGTAAAAGTAATCCGGCCTGTGCAGTTTTGTGAGTGTACTTACTTATCATTACACCCAATATGAAAAAATTAGCCCTTAAGTCTCCTCTGCCACCATGCGGCTTTCTGCTTCCTTCACTGATGGCACCTATTAAAATCAAACAAACATGATGTGTTTTGTGACATAACCAATTACTCATTTTTTGTCATCACTGCTTGAGGGAACATGTACATAAAACCAAGTTGTGCATGGAAACTGTCCCTCGTTCTAACCAGGCAGTTGGATCAGCCTTTACCCCAGGCGCTGGGTGACATTCTAGTTCATAACTGTTTGCGTGGAAATGATGAAGACTTTATTTTACTTTATTTTATTTTTTTATTTCCAAATACTTTTGGCAAAATCTTCCAATCTGTCTCCTTTATTGCAGAATATTGTCCCTGGCCCATCTATATGCTAATTGTGAAGTGTTACCTTTTACTGACAAGTATTTACATGTTAATTAACTTTGGGAGGAAGGTTAGAAATACTAGTTTGCTCTGTTTATTTTTTGTTTTGTTTTGTTTTTTTTTATATTTATTTTTTACTTTGGCAGAGAGAGAGAGAGAGAGATACAGAGACAGAGAGAGAACTGAACTGGGGGAGCTCCCAGTTCAGCACATGGTTCCGCACGGGCCAGGGCCGGGATTCGATCCTCGGTCCCCTGCGCTGCAAAGTGAGCGCTTAACCCACTGAGCCATCCCGGCTTCCCCTACTCTGTTTAAAGTGATAAAGATGATGATCTTTCCTTTCAAGAAGAGAACAAAGACAGTATCATACAAGGAAATTATTTAACTACCTCTTACTAAGAATTAGAAAAATGTTTTCAAACCTTTCTGTCTGTAGATGAATTCTCCAGCTTGTGATTTGAGGCACAAAAGGAGCTGGCAGTGAACATCCTTTTAATCTGAGCTCCAGATAAACACATCTGGTGCAAGGAATCTAGGTCAATCATAGTGAAGGAGAGAGAGAGAAAAAAAAAACAAATAAAATAAAACAAAACAAAACTGAGCTTGGAAATAATATATTTTTAATTAAAAATAATTGAGAATAAACCGATCCCATGAAAACCTTTACAAGTGAATTAGCAATAGTCCCTTGACCATTTGTTATACTAGATTGTTCTGACAGTCACTGAATGAGTGAGACGAGAACCATGATAGAAAGATGCGTGACAGTGAAAACACTGGTGGTCAGAAGAAGTGATTAGAGTAGAAGTCAATAATGTTCAAAGAACTAAAATGAAAAGTACTTTGAATTTAATGAACATGCAGCTGATCAAACAGGAGTGTTAAAAGATGAAATGAGGTACATTAAAAATTTTGAGAGTATATTTAAGGAAAAATTGATTCAAATCAGGCAGGGCCAAACTGAAAGTGGTTAGGAAAGCTCCAGTGACAGGAGTTAGGGGAAAGACTGATAAACAAGAGGCAGAAGAAAAGCAAGGGAATTATTTGATTGGTTATTGTAAGGTCGGTGGGCCTCAGGGGCCCCGGGCCAATAGGATGTGGCAAAGGGGACTTTCCAAGTGGCTGTAACCTGCCTGGGAACTTTTGAAGGCAGGACTTCCGTTGGCCACCTGATCCGCCTCTCCCCCACCCCAGAGCCCTATATAAGTTGCTCCCTCCCTTCCCGGGGCGTGCATTCTTCGGCCCCCATTTTTTTCCTTGGACCGAAGAATGTTGTCCGGGAGCCCCCACCCCCCAATAAAGGCTCGCATTTGAATAGCCACTCGATCTCTCGTGTAGCTTCCTTACAGTTATCGCTTAAGTGGATGCATTATTTGGGAAAAACTAGTTGACTATTTGTTATTGGTTATCCTTAGTGTTCATTTTTTTTTTTTTTAAGATTTATTTTTATTGTTTTTGACAGAGAGAGAGAGATACAGAGACAGAGAGAAGGGGGAGGGCCCAGAATAGTATCCATAGTTGCACATCATTGTTTTTTCCACATAGTTTCATTCCACAGGTGGGTGCGGGGCTGCACAGGGCAGGAACTGGGCTGTGGTCTCACCAAGTGAGAACTGAACTGGGAGCACTCCCTAGTTCAGCATATGGGTCCGCACAGGCTGGGACCGGGATTTGATCCTTGGTCTTCAGGGCTGCAAAGTGAGCACTTAACCCATTGAGCCATCCCGGCTTCCCCAGTGTTTGATTTTTTTAATGTTGAGAAATTACAAGCTGAGAGTCTGGTTTGTTTATATAGGATCCTAAGACGTTAAAGTCACCTCAGTCTAATCACCTCCTTCTTTAATTAATTTAATAGGAGCAAAAAAGTAGAAAGACATAGAAAAGTTTACCTCTGTAAACATATGGAAGGACACTTGAGGAAGCAGATAATTTAGTAATGGCCAGAACTTGTGGCCTCTAAGTCTCATAAACTTGCAAATGTCCATATTTACCTTAACAATATTTATAGAATTTTTGAAGCATTCAGCATTTCAGGTGACCGTACCAACCAATACCTGATACCCAGGTTTACCTGTCTGTTATTTTCTGGGTGCTACTATCTTCAAACCCAGTCAAGCAGCAAATCGTAAAAATTTTATCTCATCTTTATCTTTAAAATATATCTAGCCCCTGCTTTTTATTTCTCTTACCTTTTGAGATCCCCTTGGTATCATTAAAAACCTTCTACCTGGTCTCACCAGCTCCAGGCTGCCTAGACTCCAATTCATCTTTCACACATCAGCTATATTGATTCAGTGAACCCCCTAAGTTCATTGATATCTACCAAATACTAATTGGAAAATTTCCATGCCTCAAGCTCAGTGTTAGTTGTTCAAATTTTATGTGACATTTGAATGGGTTTGATACAAATGTTATCTACCATTTCACCTGCTAATTAGTAATTTTTTCATAATATATAACAAAGTTAAAGAAAACTATGCTGGAAGCTGTGAAGTTTGGATTTGAGATATTTATGTATTTAGTTCAATAGAGAAGATAAAAATGTTTGTATTTTGTATAAATTTAAGTATATAAAGTTTACATTGTTCTTCTCTAATAGCATAGCTCTGTCCCACTGATAAAAAGTATCTTTAGTAAAATTGTTCAGGAGAAATGGAAAAATAGAAAGTTACATATCATCTTTTTCAACATTTTTATTCTTCAAAAGGGAAATAGTGAATGGTATAAAAAGGGTGAGATCACTTGGGAAGAGAGATGGGAACTTGTATATGTTAATGTATAGAGGAAGAGAAAAAATGTGAAGATAGCACAAAAGATAAATTCAAGAATTATGAGGGTGGGGATAATGAGGAGAAACAAGGCAGGCTTAAAAAAAAAAAGAAAGGAAAAAGAAAAAAGACAAAAAAAATTGATTTCAAAACAGATATGTAGTCCTTGGTAGAGAATATGAAGAAACACAGAGTAAATGCTTTATTTCTATTTAAATGTGTTTAAAATTACACTTTCATAATAGACATCACTTTGCAACACAAGATATGTTCTGTAGAAAGACTGTTCTGTAATAAGGAAACATAATATGCTAATAGGGTTTTATTCATAAATCTAAGCATTATATGAAATCTCAAACTTCTGATCAAGTGGAAGACAGTTTATATCTAGTAGAAAGGAAGTAATTTTTTTATTGTGTTCTACAAAGATCATTATTGCCCTGTTTATTTTTTTTCATTTCACATTTTGTCTGGCCTTGAGCCAAAAGAGGAAATAGAATCTGAGTGCCAGAACTTGGAAGGATAATTAGGGTCTTTCCTCCCACTGACAGACTGTAAGCAGGCAGTGAAAAAGCTCTTTCTGTAGGAAGGAGTAATCTGTAAGAGAAGAAAGACCAAATAGTTTTTTTGTTTGTTTGTTTTGTTTTGCTTTTTGTTTTTGTGCAATATAGCTCTAGTTCTAGCAGCATTCACACCTCAAAAGGTTCTTGTCTACACATACATATTTATGGTGAGATGGTATAACCATTTTATCTAAGCCTTGTGGAAAGCCATGGATAGATAAATATTACACAGTAATTAAAATTTAGTGAGAATGATAAAATGAAAATGCATTTATACATTTATTCAACAAATATTTGATAACTTGAAGAATTAAGGATGTAAGTAAGACTCTATTATAGAAGGTGGGAATCCATTGATTAAACATGAAGATTACAGTGTGGTGGAACCATACCTACTTTTTTTTTAGCCTTAGTACTGTATCTTTAAAATAGAAATTATTATTAGTTACTGGTTATGTTGAAAAAAGACAGTAATTTTCCCCTTCTAATAAGAGGTAGAAAAGCTGTCTGGAGGTCAAAGCTCTAATTAAACCACATCTCTTGCTAGAGGTATTATTGCAGACAAAATATGAAGGAGGAAATTAATAAATCATTTATATTCTGCTTAGAAACCCAAATTTAAGAACAAGAAGAGACTCTTGGAGAACACTGTACATTAAAAAAAGGATAAGATTTCTATATCTGATATTTTGTTAAAATTCTTTCATGGCTCACATACACATGAATAGCACATTGGAATCTCCTCATTTACTTTTTCTATTTAGATTTTCAAGCAAAACTGAAACAGAAGAAATTATTAACGTGTTCTGAGACTTCAGAGGCTTTTGTGACTTCAGAGAAAACAGTTCACTGTACATCCAGTCAATAACTATGGTAAATACTGAGAATTATGAAGATGCTTTAAGATATGAAATCAATAAACAATTGTGCTAATGATCAGTAAACATTATTATATTAGGTGTCTGTTTCTCAAGTCTTCTAGTGTTCAAAAATATTATTCCTTTCCTTTTGAATACTAGAATTAATAGCTGAGTGTTCATGTCAGAATTTTCCCCTTCTAGGTAACTCTCTCAAACCCTGCTTTTCACATCCACTTGAAACACACATAATTATAAAAGATGAGAGCCCAATTACTGTCTTTTCTTCACCCCATCCTCACAGGTGCCTAGCCACTCCAAGAGTGGGAGCTAATCTTGAGAAGAGTCATTCCCAGTTCAGCTGCCTCATTAAATCAACTCAAGACTGAGTCCAACAAAAGTGCTTTATCTTACAAAACTAATTTTCATTTTTTTCTCATTAGTTTATACAGGGTTGAGATTGTGAAAGGATAAAAGAATATATTGTCAGAAAAAGAATCATTTCCTCTCATTGTGTGTGTGTGTGGTTTTCTTTGTGTGTGTGTTTAGCTACTTGTACAGTATTTTGTTTCTCATTCTCTGCTATAATACTTATCTTCCTCTGCTTTTCCCCTCTATGAAGAGGGAATTAGAAAATCCCTGATCTGAGTGCTGAGATGATCTGACAGGACTCAAGATTTTCAGCTATACTGTGGATCAGAATGTTGTACACCATCAAGGAGCCTGATTGACATCATCATCCCAGACATTCAGGAGGGACTTCTCATAAGAAAAAACAGAAGTAAAAAAGAAAAGATTGTGAGCATGTGAATAAAATGGTGTAAATGTGTATTTTTGCTCCCGTATAATAATTATACATTTCTGCTAATTTTTTCATTTGAAGTCTCCTTACTATGTTATTTAAAATTTATTGCCCAAGAAAGCTAAAATTCATTTTTTTAATTTAAATTTTGTTTATTATAACACAGCAAATAAATTGAGTATTCTCCTTTAGTATTAGAATCAAAATACAGTGACCTTGGAGAGAAAATGACATTGTGTCAAGAATCTTTTAATTGCAAGTGACTCAAAACTTGAGTGCAATTGACTTTTTTAAATGCAAGAGAAAGAGGGGGACTACATTAACTAAAAAGTCCTGAAATAGTTCTGAAATTGCATGGGTTGATAAAGTTGCGCAAAGAACTCATTTCTTCTCTTCTCTCCTATGGGTCTTCTCTGGCATCATAAATTGGCTGTCCATAGGTAGGTGAAACTATTTATTTTTTATTCATATATAACTGGAAAAGACAGTTTGCCTTAAAGAAGTTATCAGAGAGGATCAAGCAAACTTCTTAACATACCCCCCTAGCAAATGTATCTGAATGTTTCATTGGTTTAATTGGTCATGTTCTCTGAATCAATCACCATGGTCAGGCGACTGTAACCTGAATGTTGCTTGGCTAAGCAACATAGATGGAGGTGGAGATGAAGTAAGTACCCAGGATATATGGACGAGATACCAATGTGTGAATTACGAAAAGCTCAAGGAAAAGGATGAATAGATGCTGGGAGGTACAAAATAGTACCTATCCCTCTGAGGACTGAAAATCAGAAGGGTCAGGCAATTCTCAAAATGTCACTCACAAAACGATGAATAATGATGCAGTATACATTAATTCAATATCATTTAAATCGTCTAGTAAAATGAGTTTCACATATGTAAGGTGAAGTTTTAGCAAGGTGAGTTCCATGTGCATGGTGAATATATTGTATGTATGTGTGTATATATATTTGTTTGGTTTCTGTGTATTATAATGCTCTTGACATCTTAAGAAGAAAACTTTCTGACTAGGAAGAGACTGCCCCTTCTGGGACTATCCAATTTTCAGAAATAGCAAAGCATTCCTTTGATGTGCAAACTAATTATTCCAGATCCATACATGCTCTGTCTGGCCCATACAGTCCAGCATGCAATATTTCTCTGCCCTAATCATCCCACAACCAGACACCAGGCAACTAGAAACCACTCCTTTAGTTAAGAGACTGCTGAAATTATTTAAACTACACAATTTTAAACTGTTTGCCTGCTTTGCCTTGGCTTTCTCACAGCAACCCCAGTGAAAGTTCTAGCTTGAGTTTTCCCCTTGCTCTTGTCACCTGACCAACACCTGGCACTTCCTTTGACCCTGCCTGTTATGTAGAGACTCCTCTCTAGGTCCTGTGAGTATAATAAGCTTTGTTTTCTGGAGCCTCTCCTGTGTCTCATCTTGTGGTCACACCTGACTGACCATCACATAACAGAACACAGAACAATGATTTAGTAGACTTGTTTTATATCTCAAGGAGAAAGAACATTCAGGTACAAATATTGTATGAGAGTTACATTTAAATAAGGTGTTCTAAAGTTATGTAATAACCAGTAGTGACATATCTCAGTAATGAAGATCAGCTTATGGGTGTGAAGAATACAGGAGGGACTGAGGACAGGAGGCCTGGCAGGGTCTATTGCATAAATCAGAGCTTTAGAGATAGAATTCTTAAAGATTTATTTTTATTGTTTTTTGACACAGGCAGAGTGAGAGATGGAGAAACAGAGAGAAGAGGGAGGGCCCAGAGCCATCTCCATAGTTGCACATCATTAGTTTTTAATATAGTTTCATTCCACAGGTGGGTGTGGGGCTGTGCAGGGCAGGAACTGGGCCAGGGGGCTCCCACATGGGAAGCTTACCTCAGTGAGAACTGAAATGGGGGTACACGCCAGTTAAGCATATGGGTCTGCACGGGCCTGGGCTGGGATAAAATCCTCAAACCCTGGGGCTGCAATATGAGAGCTCAACCTGCTGAGTCATCCTGGAATCTTTGGGATAGAATTCTAATTTTATAGTACTGATGACTTTAGCATAATACAGGGTCTGCTTTGCATATTATAAAGAAAGTTCTAAATGTTGGGATGTCAAAAATCTTCACTTAAACAACAATTTTCTCATTGTAGTGTATAAAATATACAAGTCTTACTTTACAAACCTGAAAACACAAGTCGTCTCACATTCCTCTATTTTCTTTGAGTCCAACTAAATCCAACTAATTTTTTGGGTAATGACAGAAAATGTAATCTTTGACATTGGGAAGATTTTCCCTTCTCATTCTCTTCTTGAACTTCCTTCTATATTTACCTCTATCTCCTTTTCACAGCCAGAACCCCTTCAAATTGTTCAGTCTTCAAGAATTCATATCCCAGTAAGTTGATTACACGTTGAAACAAAGACCTTCACCGCAGTAAGAGTGTATAGGCCTGGTTACATCACTCAGTAGGGAAAGGTAAAACACAGTGAGAGTAAAACAAAAATTAATAATTCAAATCATATTGCTACATATTACTATAAAATATACTCTAGAAACAGTTATGTTTTCTGTAATATATGTTATTTCCCCCTACCTGGCTCTCAAAACATGTCCCATCAGACTAGATTGTCAAGGGAAAGTATGCAAAATCTTTCCCTGGAGATCTTAATAATAAGCCTGAAAACTTCTTATCTTAGCTTGAGAGATGTCTTTCAGTTCTTTAAATTCGGCTTCTTTCATCTTCTCTAGGATCTTCTACATGCTGGTTGACCTCTTTGTGAGCAATGTTTCTTCCTACTTCATCATTCCTGTGTTTTTTCTTTAGAGTACAAAATTTGCAAATAAAATTTGTATATAATTAATTGCTTAATGTCTGTTCTCCCTCATGTGGACGATGATTATGTTCTATCTTCAGATTCTAGCACAGTGCCTGTTATATAGTAAGTGTTCCATACATGTTTGCCAAGTAAGTAAATGTCTCATTTGGTAGGAAAAAATGGCTTAGTAAAAAAGGAGAAAAACATTTTTTGGAGAACCCAGCAGAACACCATGCTTTTTCACTCTTACAGCAACCTGAATTGATAGATGGCATTATCTCCATCATGCAGATGAGGAAATTGAAGTTTTGGAGATTGTTTAAATTATTTGATATCACAGTCAGTACCAAGAATTTATAGCTTTAGCTATTAGTTTGGTTTTCCATGTTCCCACTGTCAAAATGACTTTTCTGTTTTATCACAGCTCACAGAACAGTGAAAGCGGGGAATACAAAATATTTCCCCCATTCAAAAGAACAAACAGAAAAGATATCATACTGATAAAGAGAAATAAGGAATAAGACATGCTAGCAATGAAAATCTAAAGAGAGGATTCACTGTTTCTGGAGCCCTGTTGTGTTAACCCTCTGACTTCACCATGAATTGGAAACCAGTACTGAATCTAGATATCAATAGGGGATAAACTTGTATGTAGCAGGGAGTTCAAGGTTCTCTGATAGCTAGTGCACTTATCTCTGCAAAATCTAAGAGGCCATTCACTATGTTGACACTCTGGACTCAATCAGAGATTTATTTTTATTCCATGAAAGTAACTTACTGGAATTGCTTTTCTCCAGGTGTTCCCTGTAGAAAGCATAATACCAAGTGAGGTTCATGGGCTGGGCTGCCAGCATGAGGGAAATTTTCACCATGCACACACATCAGCATCACTGGCCCTAGCAGTGCTATTCCAGTAGAATATGCAATATTCTCTTTACTTTATGTCTGCTTCAACCTTTCAAGCTAAGAAAAGGACCATTATGAGTTAGTGCCCTTTTCAGTTGTTTTTCTAAAAATAAGCCCTTTCATAGCACCACTTTCTGCTCCCCTCCCCCTCCAAAAATAATTGCGGCACCACCTTTTTGTTTCATTTACATAACTGAGATTAATGATCAGGGAAGGAAAGTGTTTATAGTGCAGAAATATAGGAAATTTAGGATTAAGTAGGAAGCAAACCAAAATGATCTGTCCAGGGTAATTATGAAACACATACTTCATATGTTTTCATTAGATATTGCCATTATACTACACAAGGCAAAGGAGTTTGATCACGCTACACTTCAGTATATAAATGTATGCAAAAATTACAGGGAAAGTAATTACTTCATTACCTTTCAAGAACTCTTCGGGGACATTAAATAACAGGAAATTTAGTTATTACCAGGTGAAGAGTATGAAGGTACAAAACAAATGACAAGAATACCCACAAAACATGCCCCCCAAAACTTGATGATCATGGATTCAAAAATAAAAGTCAAGATGGCAATATGATACACAATATGAGGTCACAACAATGTTGTTGCTATTATTAAATTTTATTAAAAATATTATCTTTAAAATAATATTTACCAAGAAAAGCAACAGACTGGTAGCATAAGAGGGATTCCTGAAAAATTCCCCTGGAGATTACAACAAACAGAACATCTATAATTCAACAGAGAGTTCCCTACACAACATATAAACACAGCTAAGAGACCCATTCGTTGCACTGAAGTACCTGCAGGTGGGCAAAGAGGCTGTCAGAGGAGGAGAAAAAGGGAAAACATAGAGACTAGGAGTGGCCAACCCCTGCTTGGACTATGCGGCTTAGGGAGGGAGGAGGAAGAAATTGTTAGGTGAGCATTCCAGACCTCACTCAGTCTTTGGGACAGAGAAAAGGAGGCCCAGAGGCTGGGGCTTTGAGATTGTACAACTAGACCTCACACTGGCCCCAGGTGCAGACACAGGTGCCATGAGACCCAGCAATTTGAATTCACTCTAGTTCTGAGAGAAGGAGGAACAATGGGGGGCATGAAAAGCCACAGTGTAACCTCTCAGTGCCAGATAGAAAACAAAGGCACTAGTCGCCCTCCCCAATTGCCTGCAGACCTCTGCCTCACTACCTCTGCCCAGCATTAACAGAGAGCTCCAGGAAAAAACCAAACAACAACAACAACAACAACAACAAACATAGCAGTGAGTGTAGGGTTAAGGAGCAGATTCTCTGCAAAGAGGCTGCCAGAATGAGAGAACAAAGAAATGCATCTATAAAGGAAGGACAACTGGGGATGCCAGGATAGCTTAGCGGGTTGAGTGTTTGCCTTGCAACTGTGAGGTTTGGGGATCAAATCTCAGCCCTGGCCCATGCAAACCCATATGCTGAACTGTGGTGCAACTGGTAACTGCAGGGATAGTGGTGAACGTTCTTGCCTCCTATGTGGGAGGCCCCCAGTTCTCTTCCCATCCTACATTGACCTGTGTGGAATGAAACCATGTCACAACTAATGATGTACAACTATGGAGACTGCTCTGGGCTCTCCCCTCTTCTCTTTATTTCTATCTCTCTTTCACTTCTCAAAAACAATAAATCATAAAAAAATAAAATGAAAAAGGACAGCCAAAGACACCAGAGTACAGGATGGAGGTTAACATCTTCTTAAAAACAAAGCTTAATGAAGCTCAAGCAACTTAATGAAAATTTCAACAGAGAGATATCGAGCATAAAAAAGGACATAGAGACAATAAGAAGGACTAGACAGAGATGAAGATTATAATAGACGAAATGAAGAATGGAATAGAAGGGATCTCCATACTAGAAACAGAGATGCAAATCATTGATATGCAAGATAAAGTAACAGAAAACATTCAATTAGAACAAGAAAAAGGAATCCACTCTCCCCAAGGAAAACAAAAACAAACAAACAAGGATACCGTAGTCTAAGATTCCCATGGGAAAGTATCAAGCATAACAACATTCGTATCATGGTTGTATCAGGAGAAGCAGAGACAGCAAGGGATAGAGAACTAATTTGAAGAAATAATGACTGAAAACTTTCCTAACCTGGTTAAGGAAATAGATGTACAAGCTTAGGAAGCATAGAGTCCCAAACAAGAGGAACCCAAAGAGGCCTACACCAAGATGCATCATAATTAAAATGTCAAAAGTTAAAGACAAAGGAGAAGGAGCAAGATGGCGGCATGAGAGGAGAACCCAGACATCTACCTGGGAAGGGACTTACAAACAAAAAGGAACCCACAGGGGAAACCCTGAGAAGCACCCTCAACTGAGAGAACCACACAACGCAGAACAACACACAAAGGTTAGAGGAAAAAGGGGAGAGCGGGAGAGGGAGGGAGAAGGAGCAGTTTGGG
>PVKE010025690.1:0-22853 GCA_004027555.1 Craseonycteris thonglongyai | reverse complement strand
GGTTCTCTAACTGTCTCTGTCTCTGTCTCTCTCTCTATCTGTCAAAAGGTAAAATAGAAATAACTATGCACTGAAGACAAAAAGATAATTTCTCTCTATAAATGTGAAAAGATTAAAAAAAAAAAAAAAAAAAAATCTCAGTGGCTGACACCAGCACAAATTCACTTCTTGCTCATGTTACTTGTGGTCATGGATGGGCTGTGGCTTTTATCCAGGCTGCTGGATGACTGTGGGCTTATTCTGTATGTTACTTTGAAATATAGACTAAAAAGAGCAGGTCCTCCCTGGGACTTCTCCTGGCAGTCAATGTGAACATTACAGGATGAGTCAACTACACAGTTGGATTTAAACCCGTGGCATGATGTGACAGACATCATGTCTGCTCATAGGCCATCGGTGGAAGCAAATCACATCTCCAATCTTGTAAGACAGAGGTGGGTCAGTGGCAAGAGGAGAGAGTAGATATTTGTGAGTAATGATACAATCTACCCCACACTGACTTAGATCTGGACCCAGCTGGATGTTAAGGAATAAATTAGGTGATAAAAATTTATAATGTATTGTGAATTCCCTCACCTAGTATTTATTGAAGCATGTAGTAGATTGTAAATGGTAAAAAGATAAATGGTTCAAACTTGATGTCCAAATGAAACTTTTATAGTGTTCTATAGGATCATATGTTTGTACAAGTATCCATTCATTCATTTGTCAATTTTTGCAATAAATCCTTATTAAGTATTTACTGTATGCCAGGTACTGTTCTAGGTGCTAGCTCCCTTATAGCTCTCTACCTGGGCATGCACCTTTCGTCCCATGGCTTCAGTTACCATCTCTGTGTTTATGAGTGAATTTACTCTCAGTTGCAGAGTCTATTCTGAGCTGTATATTAACTACCTTCCAGATGGATACTTATATTTTATTGGTATATATTCCTTTAGTGCATCATGTCAAAATTGAAGTCTTCATGCTTCGCAAGCCTACTCTCCCTACATACACTTATTTAGTTATTCATTAATTTCTTTGTTCAACAAATATTTACTGGGTACTTACCATATGCTAGGTGCTGCTTGAGGTGTTGGAGATTCAACACTGAACAAAACAAGCTTCTTGCTTTCATAGAGCACACACTTAGAGGTGGAACAATAACAGTAAGCAAGTAATAAGCAATCTAGAAACTAAGTGCAGATAGTGAGACATACTGAAAATAAAAATGAAATAACTGATAGGGTGGTTAAGTAAGGTTTATTGAGGAGGTGGCATTTCATTAGGGACTTGAATGACAATAAGGAGCCAGTGAGATGAAACTCTGGGGAATGTCTGCTTCAGGTACAGGAAAAAGTGAGTACAAAGACCTGAAAGTGGGAATGAGCTTGAGGGATGCAGTGGTATATAAGCCCATCTGGTGAGTGATACTAAGCTCTGTGGGATTGAGGCGGTGGCTAGAATGCAGGCATGATGGGCTTTGAAGGTTGCAGTAAATGTGGTCCAATGTGACAAGAAGCCATTCATATGGCCCAGCCCTTAAGCCAGAGGCCTGGGCATTATTTTTGATTCCTCTTCTTCATCCTTCTATCCAATCAATCTCCATGATTTTTCTCTTCTTGCTTTGTAAAAACTTCTTTGTTCATTCCTCCACCTCCCCACTGCCATCTCCCTGGTCCAAGCCATCCCCATTCAGGGTGGCTTCTGGCTGGTCTTTCGGCCCCCAGACTTGCCCACTTCCAGCATGATCTCCACCTCACTGGCAGAGCGATCTTTCTAAAATGCAACTTTGCTGAAGTCAATCTTAGCATAAAGACATTTGGTGCTTACAAGTGCCTGATGTTTTACTCTCTACCCCCACCCTGCGTGCACACACAGCAGCAGTATCTTTCAGCCCTACTGTACTATATTTTTCTCCTTCTCTGAAGGTATTGTGGTCCTCTCCATCTTCATGACTAGGCACACTTAGTCCATGTGCATCCTTTTCCTTTCTTATTCCTACACCTGAATGACTTCAATTCACCCTCCAAGTCCTTGTGTGAGTTTCCCTGACAATTCTGGGTGAATTACCTTATTTTATTTATGGCACTTATTTTCTCTTGTGTTGTTCCTTCTCATTTTGGCCTCATTCCATAATTTACTTATCTGTCTTCCCCATCAGAGTGTGAATTTTGTCTTAGTCACCTTTATATCTCAAAGGCTTAGTATAGTGCCTAGAACTAGTAGATATTTAAAAATATTTGTTGAATGAATGAATGAATATGTATATCAAGTGGCCAAAAATTTGAAGAAAGAGGATATTTTACTCTATGGGTCAGCCAGTGCTTTGTACATAAAATGTGTTCTACAAAATCTAGCTGAGTAAAATAATGTGAGGAGATATAAGCCATTTATTGAAATAGAAGTAGGGTTAGGCAAATGGAGAGAAAGAGGGAGGAACATCCCTTTAAGATAGAGAGCAAGGTGGCTCAGTGCAGCGGAGACAATATTGAGCCTGGGGTCAGAACACCAGAGTTTGAATCTTACTACTCATTGTATAACTTCAGTTAAATAACTTACTCAGCACATGTTTAGCAGTCAGAGAGCTGGGTTCACATCTGGCTGTGGCGTTATCTAATTGTGGTCTTGGGCAAATTACTTATCCTCTGTGGAGTGGTAACACCAGAAATATCCTCCTTGTAGGATTGCTATGATAATTTTTTTTTAATTTCAGCTTTATTGAGGTATAATTGAGAAATAAAATATTTAAAGTATACATCATGGCGATTTGATATACAAATACATTGTGAAAAGGTTCCCTGATCTAGTTAATTAACACATCTATCATTATATAATTTATTCATTCATTCATCCATTCATTCATTCATGGTTAGAATATTTAAGTTCCATTCTTTTAGCAAATTTTGGTTATACAATATAGTGTTATTAACTATAGTCACCATATTTTATCTTAGATGCTCAGACCTTACTCATAGCAGAAAATCTGTACCCTTTTACGAAGCTCCCAATTCCCCAATTCCCTAGTGCTTGGCAACCACTTTTCTACCCTCTGTTTTTGTGAATGCAATATTTATCTATCTCTGTCTATTTCACTTGGCATTGCTGTGAAGATTAAATAAAATAATGAAAGTGTTTAGAAAAGTACCTGACAAATATTACTGTTGCTATCATTAGTAATAAAATAGAGATACAAATATTTCTATCAAGGTTTATTGTGACCAAAGATGATGTTTTTTAAAAGGCAATCTTGATGGCAAATTAGTATAGAAATATAGTCAATTAGAGTGAGTATAAGGTTAGGAAGAAGTAAAAAAATGGCAATTTGTGGCAAGGTGGGAAGAAAGTTTTTCTGCTCTTCCAGGAGCATTATGGCACTCAAGAGTCTTCAGAGAGGTCTTGGAACGTCCATCTGCCTTCTTCCATGCTGCTTGCTTCTCCCTCCAGCGGATTGCAGAAATGCCAAATCCATTACTTCCTCCACTCCAGCCCTATCTCCTGTGCTTCCTCTGGTCCTTCTGATCTCTTGGCTCCACATTTTTATTCAGAGCCAATGAAAGAAATTCATGTTGTCATGGGCCAGAGATTTCTTGGGTTTTAAGTGGGATCAGATGAGCCCAGTTGATTTTCCCACCTCTACCCTGTCTCCAACAAAGGTGCCAGTGTTTTTATTGCTAGAGTGGAATAATCTTCTCAAAGCTTAAAGAAACCAGAAGGAACAATGCTTGATAGTTCAATTCCATTACTGCATTGTCAAACTCCCAAGGGGTACTAGATACTGTATTTCTTGCAGATGTCATTAAGGTAGTGTGAGTAACTAAACACAAGGAATAAGTGGTTGAGTAAAGGCAGAGTATACAAAAAGTGAATGGAGCTTTGGAATAAATTTTCTGGGAGAGATGTGAAACAGGTGATGGGGAAGCTAAGGATAAACAAATGTGGTGAACTCTGAGAATGGCAATTGGTTATGGAACATCATTCAAATTTGGAAAAGATGTTACAGATTTTAAAATGAAATGATGGGGATACATGACAGGGAGGGAGGGAGAGAGGGAGGGAGGGAGGGAGGGAGAGAGGGAAGGAGGGAGGGAGGGAGAGAGAGAGAGAGAGAGAGAGAGAGAGAGAGAGAGAGAGAGAGAGAGAGAGAGATGCTAGGAATAATAATGACCTAGCTTATGTCTTAGAATTAGAAATAGCTTCAGTAATATTTGAGTGTGCATTACATAAGTGTACAGAGAATTTAGAAGTTTCTTATGGGATTTCATTAAACCCTTTCTAGCCATCTTATTATTTTGGAAATTGAATAAACTCTTCCAGGACACAGAGCTAATTAATACACTTGGTAATCTGCTACTTCATTAAATGGAACTCCTTGAGGAACCCATGAAGCATCAAAATGTGCATTCTAGGAATAATCTTGTTGCTTTTCAGTAATAATAACAATGGACATGAGCTCTGGGACTGTTACAATGTGCTAGGCACTGTGCTTAGTGTTTTATATAATTCTCCTTTAATCTGCACAACAACCCTAGGAGGAGGGTTTTCTCCAGCCTGTTCCCAAAGCCTTGCTCTCCCTCTTTGCTGCCATTTCACATATTGCAACTGTTTCCCTGCCATCCTTCTCTCATTACCAATATAATATTGTGAAATGAAAAGGATCCAAAATGTGCTTACAGAAAATATATTGTGTCTGCCTAAGCTCAGTTGCCATAAAACTAAACCAAAGTATAAGATGTAAACAAGACACAGTACATTTGAAGGTATTTAGTCCTGGTCTCTTAATTTTAAAAATAATTCCTTTGATGCATTTTGTCAATTATAAACTCAGGGAAATATAGAGGTCTCTATTTTCTACACTTATGTTTTTACCCAGGAAATTTATCTTCTTAAGTTCTTTGTGTCTTTTTATTCCATTTAGCCTTTCTTTTTAACAGTTATCTATCATTCCTATTAGATAAATTGATCCCATTTCTAAACTTTAATTAACATTTTGTTATTGATTAAACTTAGAGGTCATGTGCTAGTCATAGATTTAATGTGAATAATATGTGTAATGGTTATTTTAAAATGCAATTTTATTGATTTCAGATAGAAAACATTACTTCCTTTAAGAGAGCAATATGTTTGGGGAAAAAGTGTTGCCTTCAATGTTACTAGTTCAAGATTTGTCTTCTAGTTTCAAGGATTTTCTTTTTGAAATGTTGAAACTGAAAAGGGAAACAAAAATAATATTAACAGACCTGCGTAGGAAATTATATTATTTGAAGATGTCAAATTGGAAGACGGAGCATGTTTTTTTGCAGACTTCCCTGCTTCCTGAAAAAAGCAATGAATAACAGAGAAAATCTTTATTGCCATCTTTGGGCTTTAGCTTGATAAAAGGAACTACTGTATAGCTTCAAAGGTTTAAAAAAAAACTCGTTGCAGAAATAGTTTATCCTTTCCAAAGCATCTTCTCGTCTCTGCATAAGTGCACTCCCAGTGGCATGCTTAATCCATCTTCACAGCCCTACATATCTTCAAGTGCACGCATAAATTCTGTTAGGACTGAACTACGGCCTCCTTGTGAATAACTGCAAGCAGCACTGTGTGTGTGGCTCTAGTGCTTGATGTAAAACATGGATCTGGATGATCACTCAGTTCTTTGATTTTTAGGGTTATAAGGTTGGATGTGAGTTGCTTGCCATGGTGGTCACATCATTGAGCATTTGTTGTCGAGTCAGTGCCTGAAGAGCATCATCACGTGGGTCCATTTCCATAAATTGTTATCCACCCCTCAATCACTCAGAGTGTTCAGAGATGCCTGAAATGTAACCATGCTGTGCCTCAGTTTCTTTGTTTGCCAAACAGGGTTATTACTATATCTCTCACATAAAGTTGTATGAGAATAAATGAAATAAACCTCCCAGAACCTCTTGAACAGTACGTGGGACATAGTAAAGTTGCTCTTGATAAATGTTAGGTTAAAGCTTTTTTTTTTTTTTTTCTCTTAAGAATAGGTTTGATTTCATCAATCTCAGGAACCAAATCATATCTTTCTATTTTAGATCTACTTTTGCTTGTGTGCTTTTTCCTGAAGTGTAAGGCATAATTATGTACTCTTCTGGTGTATTCCTGAGAGCACCGATGTGAGTGAAAGTGAAGGGTGATTGAGTACAAAATGTCCTGCTGGGTCAGCACATTAGCTGCCTGCTTTCTGAGCCCCTGTGGAAGGCTGAGGCAGCCCTCCCTGGTGTCCCACAGACTTGCTGGGGCCACCTTCTCAGAAGTGCCTGTCTCCCACTTTCCTATTTCAATCTCTCTTCTAATCGAGTCTCTGCCATTTTTGTCCTTGTCACTTTGGTGTCTTAGCTGGTCTGTCTCTTTTGGCCTTGCCTATTTGAATTGTGATGCATGTATCTTGTCTGCTGGGGTTTTTCAGTGGCCTCCCTTCAGCTGTGTTCTTGGTTCTGGAATGTAAATCAGACAAGAAGGGAACGGTGCTATATAGACTGAAATCCCCATCATAGACCTATTTGGTTGGCATTTATTATCCCCTCGTACAGTTGATGCTAAACAGCATAGAGTAAATAACTTCCCAAGGCCATAGGACTGATTAATGATTAGCTGGCTCTTGAGGAGCCTGTTGATGGTGATTGGTGACTTGGTAACTGTGCAGCTCAGAGCAGGGACTTTGGAAGACAATGCTCATCCTACAGCACGGTAGTGCCACTGTGGGGAGAGCTGTCCTAGGGAGGCATCAGACACCCCAGAGGGACCTTTTCAAGAGGCTCATGAGTGAAGCACAGCTTCACAAATGTGGCCAACACAATTGGTTTCTATCCAGTAATCACTTCTCCTTCTTTCTTTGTTACAGGACCCTGGTATTTAGCTACCCATGTTATATCTGAGTCAGATGGCTTTTCTCCAGCCTTCCTTGCAGCTAGATGTGACCATGTAACAATTGTGGTTGGAGAGTTATGAGTGGAGTATTGCATAAAGGTTTTGAAAATGTTATTTAAAGGGACCTGACTTGGTAGGATGCTTTTCTTCATTTTGACTACCTTCTTCTTGGCCTGCAACTCAGATGTGATGATTTTGAGGGTGGAAACCATGCATCAGGAAGCTGGGTTCTTGACACCATCATATCAGACGCTAACTACCTCCCTGGACTACTTTTATGTAGGAAAGGAATTTCTGTCTTTTTTTGTCATCAAATGTATACAAGAAACACAGTTAAGTCTGTGTTGACTCTATAGTTAAGTGAAACAGCATCTAGGGAAAAAAAAAACCCACAATGATAAAAATAAAAATTAAGAGAGAAAAGGCACACAGGACAGTGAAACCAAGCACAAAGGGCCACGCAAACACCAGAAAATCTGCCCAGAACCCAAGTCCCGAGAAAAAGCCAAAGAAACTCTGGGCATTCAGGAGCCCAGGGTCTACAGGGGACAGGAAAGCAGGCTTCCGGAACCAGCCACCACTTCATCCAGGATGTAGGAATCATGTCCAGGCTAGTGGCTCACCATTCACTGTCTGATCCGTTACTCATGAGGCCACTGAGAGTGACAGCCAGGGGCCCACTTCGGGGAGTGCCAACCAAATGTGCAAACAACCCACCATTTGGGCTGAGGACCAACGTGGCTTACAGTTGCTCATTGCTACCAACCACCACTGCAATAAACACAGAGAAAATCAAAGCTCAGCTGTGTTCCATGGCTGCTGGCATCCCATGTGGGCTGCGGTATAGTCCTCTCAAGTTTAACTGTTCGTCACTCCTAAACACCATGGGGCTGCGTTTATATTCCTGCTCCCCATGCCCATTTTTCTTTGATCAATGTTATAAACCCAAGCCTCTGGTCACTCATCATGCCTGAGGTACTCTCTTCACGAACCAACCCTCCACTCTTCTCTCCCCATATTCCTTTTACATGTCCGAATATGCTCCCACCTCCTTCGTTTGAATCGAAACCTGGCTTGTCCCTAAGGACGCGGCTTCTCCTACAGTCGTCAGCTGCCAATCCTCTCACAGCTTTTGCCTCTCATGATTAAGAAGTGCCTTCCTTGCTCTGAAATGCAACATTTTGACCAGTGTTTCTGCAGCATCCTGAAGCTCATGTCACTGGCTCTATTACACTTTCCTCGTGTGACTTTCAGGTGGATCAGATTCATGGAGGAATGGTTCATTAACGATAGAACAGGTGATCTAAATTTATTTGATAAGTAGATGATTAAAAACTTTATTTGGCTGTTAGGGCTATTGTACATCTAAATGCTTAACAATATATCAAATAATTTGCTTTTTTGAGTTAAAATAGGACTTTTGCAACATGAAGCTGTCTGTATATGGCTGAACAATAAAAGTGAAGGTGAGACCTTGAATATAGTATATAGATTGCTTTACTTAAAAAAGGAACAACCACATAGGATCTCTTGATAGTTACATATTTTCCCTGGGATCACAGTTATTATTTTAAAAATTAATTATAAACTCACTAGATGGGAATCAGGGTGCTATTATGGAGCCAAGTGCCTAGTCAGCATTAATTCATTTTAATAACTGAATAGTCGCTATAAAGAAATGAGAACCATTAAGCATCTATTGATTTTTTTAGTTCTGAAATCTGCATCACTTCTGTATCATTTCATTTTTAATTTTACAAGCTAGACTTTACATTGTACTAAGATAAGACTGAGGCTCTTGCAAATTGTAATATGCTTTATTTTAAAATGTAGAAGGTGGGCCTACCAGGAAACAACCCATTGGTAGTCTTATTTTTATTCGGTAAGAAAAGCTTAGGAAAGCCTTTTAGCCAGTGTCAGAGTCAAAGGACATTCAGACTCTGGCTTCATGTGATTACCTGCATAGCTTAGTAGCAGGCGAATGCGAATAAAATTAAGATTAAATTTTCTGAAAGTAACAGTCTTCTATACCCTTTCTAGAAGTAGAAAAATATTTCTGACAGTGGTAATTAATTACATCTATGTGTTTCAAGTCTTCAAATAAAACCTCTTCAGGAACTACAGACCAAGTTTAGTTCCATACTCTCATTTAAATTCACTTCCCTTGAGATAAAGAGTTAAAACTGGAAAAGGCAAAGACATTTTAGCCCTGTCTGTGCCTCAATGTCCAAAAACTGTCTTCCATATTTGGAGGTGGACCCAACAAGTAGACTCAACCATTGGAACTCTATATAGAGTGAACTCTATAATGGCTGCCCATTTCCCTCAGTAAAATTCAACAGCCCGACGACAATGGTTCTCATAGCCCATTTGGTTTGATTCCAGTTTCCTTTGGAACTTCATTGTCTAAGTGTCCTGCTACTCTCTTGACTGCAGCCACCCAGGCTTCTTTCAACAGGCTAGCATGTTCCTTCCTGTCTTAGGTGTTTGCACTGGCGGCTCCCTCTACCTGGAAGGCCCCTCCTCTGGATATCCAGATGACGAATTCTTTTAAGTCCTCCTTAAGTTTATGCTCAAATATCATAATCTTACAGTAAGGACTATCTGGACTAGCCTACCTAAAGTTACAACTTGCCATCTTTCCCCTACCCTCCCCACACCCCAGCACAGTCAGTCCTATTTTGCTTACTGTTTCATTTTGCCATATTACTAATTATTTTATAATATGTTATTTTCCTGTTTATTACATTGCTTGCTTTTGTATGTCTCCCCCAAGTTATACCAGGGCAAAGACCTTTGTTTTGCTCACTGATGTATCTCAAGTACTTAGAACAGTGCTTGGCTGTATTTATTGAATGGATGAGTATAGTATATCATACATCCCATCCGGCATGCCTCTTGTGTTAAGTTCTCCACGAGTTACCTTTTGTTTAATATATGATCCAACTTTGACTTGTGCTGTAATGGTAATGGTTATTCATCCCTAGCCTGATCCTACCATCCCCTTGTTATGTGTGTTCTACTGCTTCCCATGGGCCTATCAAGACAAAGCCCAGGCCAGAAAATGTATGGCTGTGCATTCATGGCAGGTGGCCATAGTATTCTGCCTAGTTATCTCTGAGATTAGAGACATAGTTGATAAATGACAGCCTGCCAAACATCTATTACCACATCCCAGCTGTGCATGCGACTGGGTGTGCATCTCTCAGATGGCTGTATGCACATGCACCTGTTTCACTCTGAGCTCTGGCATGTCTCAGAATTTCTGATGATGGTCGCTAAATAGATGGAGCTGTTTGGGACCCGATATAAGGGGAAAAATTTCTTGCCTAAAAGGAAGCTTGGCCTGCAAAATGGCATCATCAGAAATTCAGATGCGAGCAGATCTGCTTTCCAATTAGTTTTCATTTCAAATTCTAAATCCCTTGCATGGAGGAAGCCATCCTACATTAGGCTGTTTGGAATAATGATATCTTCCACCCCAGGTTTCTGTGACTAATTTTGGTCTTTACTTGTGAAATCCACAAGAAATTTAGCAAAATAGAAAAATTTAGCTAGTGATACAGAAAGTGAAAATCCATCATTTTTATGGAGAGTTGTATTTTGTTGCCATTGCATGAATGATGCTACATTAATTTTTAATTTCTGTTATACAGGATCACTTCCAGTGCTCAACATACATGGCTCTATGAACCATATAATATGTTGGTGTTAGCAATATTATTAGAGTACAAGCTTCAGATATGAATAGAAAGATAGTAAATAATGAGTTGAGGACTGATTCACTTGATTTTGTGACACTCAGCAAATACCATGAAGACACTCTGAATGCTTTTCCATGAAATTGATGAGGATGGATTTTTAATATTTATTATGTAATAAGTATAGCAGTTTTATGTAAAATAGATTTTATCCATAAAAATGTTAAGCTTGTTCAGTGTTGTAAATGCTCAAAAATGTGTGTGTGCATGTGTGTGTGTGTGTACACATATATATGACAAATACTGGATGCTTGTATCAAAGAAATTATGACCTTGACCATAAGAACTTATGTATTGTGGAATAAAATGAAGTATTTAGTTAAATTCTAAATTGTGATGACTTTGAACAGCTAGACATCTCAATGTAGATCTGTTTTACAATAAGCACTCTAAGATGAACGCCTTCATATTGCTAAGTACCATGATACACTGCAGTGGCTATAAAAGATTATTTCATCCCCTAAATCCTGCTGTTAATGTCTTTTAAAAAATGAATTGATCTGACACTGATGAATCACACCAGAGAACTGTACTTCAATATGCCTTGATGCTCTATGAAGGGATTGGAGGGGGTGAGAGGGAAACACATTTTCCTTAGTCAGTTACTCCTCACATTCACTTGAAATTTCTGATCAAAGAACTTTATGCTTTCTGTCTACTGTCCCCTCTGCAATCACTTCCTATTTATGTCACTGCACTGATTTCATCAAATGCCTCAGTCCTTACTCTCTACCACCCAAATCATCTACAGCCATCAGCACTGCTGTCCAGCTCTGATATTGTATGTTATTTCCTTCATCCCATGGTGTTATGTCACTTTGCTTATTGCACCATGATAATTTGTTCTTCAGCATCCCTAATACCAGCTTAAGATACTGATTTGGTACAGCAACTTCCTTTCAACTATAACTGCTCCTTTCAGGATTCCCCTAAGAAGGTAGACAACTCTGATCTGTTGCTTTCTTTCCATTATTTCTACCATCTCAAGAGCTTTTAAGAGATTTTTCACCTCTCAGAAATTTGGGAACCAATCTCAAAAGTTACATAGTCCAATCTAGCCTTGATTTGATGGAGAATTAGAATTGATTTGATTGTTGTAAAATTACTCAAGTTACCAGAGTAGAGAACCTGTTTCTGGTAATTCTCAGTTCTGCTATTTATTACTGTTTCTCTGACTTTCCAGATAATCTTTTTCATTGTGTGAGAAACTCCAAGATGAATTTGGGGAGTAAATTCATTGTAGGTCATGGGGAAGATTTAAGAGACTGATTAATGATAAAGATATCCTCCCATTCATCCAGTTCACTCATTCAGTTTATTTGTTCATCATTCATTCATTTATTTATTCATGTTGCTGTCTGTCTCACTCATGGTGCTAGCCACGTTTCTCCTTATATGGACATGTTGGGCTTGATCATCTCTTTTAATATAAACCCCATTCTGTTAAGCTACTTAAGACTAGATTTAGTCTGTTTTAAAATTAATTTATTTCTACCATCTGCTTTCTATATTTCTAAATTAGAGCTTCACACCCTTTTCTTACTGGAACTACTTTCTTGTGAGCTGATTTGTTGACATGGGAAGGATACTAGAAGCCATATACTCTATGCCAAAGACCTTGGATGAAGCTCAGAGGGAAAAGTGGGCAATGGATTTAGTCTTGTATACTTTCCTAGTGATGGTGAGTTCAAAGTAGGGGTCATATTTAAAGTATTTGAAAAATACATTAAATAGGAAGTACCAGTCAGAATTTTGCCCCTTTATTGGTACTATACAAAGATGTGAAATACACCAGAACCTCTATACACTGCTCTAATCTTACTTCTCAAAGATCACTATTTGTATAGTGTATATTCAGTACCCATATCTTAAAGTATTGCATGTGATTTTAAAGAAAAAAAGGAAACAAACTAGATAACCATATCCATCAAAGAGAGACCAGTTGAATACCAGTTGAAGAAGTTTGGGTATATTCATACTATAAACTGTTACATGATCATTAAAGGAGGGCAGTATTAAAACAAAATCAAGTTCTAGATTAATATATATCATAAAATTTTGGTTCAAAGTGCATGTACTTTCAAATAAAAAAAAGAAGAATAGATGACACTAAACCACTATCATAATTTCATCTGTTGCTTTATGTGTGAATATTTCAAAAATATATATTTAATAATTCTAAAGTACTAAGATATTAAAACTCTCTCCTCCACATATTCTTTATTTTTTCCCTCCAATATGTAATCACGCTAAATTGGTGTTAAACTTGCATTTTTCATTTACTATATCATAGATGTTTTTTCATTTAAAAACCATTATTTCCGTAGCTACAAAGTACGTATTGTATGTATATGTCACACTTTATTAGATCATTTTGCTATTGGTGGACTTTTAGGTTGTGTCTAAATTTTGGCTATTACTTGCAGTGTATCACTGAACACCATTGTCTTTAGAAATGCACATATATAAACAATTATTTCTATAAGATAAATTATCAGAAATTGGACATGCATATTTGATATACTAATGCCCTGCCTAATTTGCTAGGATTCAATTGATTCTTCAGAGACTAATATAAAATATTTTAGAATAAAGTATTTTCTCTCCTTTTGATGACTCGGCTAATTATTGTAGAGGCCTGAGGATTAACTGTACTTTTTAAAAAGATTTATTTTATTGTTTTTGGCAGAGAGAAACAGAGAGAAGGGGAGGGCCCAGAGCAGTCTCCATAGTTGTGCGTCATCAGTTTTCAACATGGTTTTATTCTATACAGGTGGGTGGGAACCGCACAGTGTAGGAGCTGGGCTGGGGGCCACCCACATGGGAGGCATGCCCCCTCGGTACCTTGAGCCAGGGGCTGAACCAGGGGGTAAGAACTGAACTGGGGGCCTCCTGCATGGGAAGCACACCCCAGTTCAGCATATGGGTTTGCATGGGCTGGGGCAAAGCAAGTGCTTACCCTGCTGAGCCACCCCGGCTTCTCTAGTAACTATATTTTTTTATTTAATGTGGTTGGATTTGGGAGGAGCCACTGTATAAGGGTAGCATGCAATTTCCATATGGTTTTTTACTCAGAACACAATATTAGCCAGTGTTAAATGATGGCAATCCTTTTATTTTCTGTTCTGTAAATAATGTACTTTGATATCCTCAGCTGAAAGAGCACTAGGTGAACTGAGAATTATTATTATTCTTTGTTTACTTCAATTATTTTGGAAATAGTTGTTAATACCACAGATAATAGTGTAGACTTTTTCCATGTATAAGCATTTTCTTTGAACTACAGACATGTAGGAACATTAGCAGGAACACTTTTTGGAAAACAAAACTAGTCTTTTTAAATTACCACTTCAGTAAACTCCTTATTAGTCCCATGAGTTTATACAGTTTCCATAATTATATAACAGATCATTTCTGATATTTTTATTTGCCATGGGATATAAGGCAGGTTATCCTTAAACAACACAAGTTTGAACTGTGCAGATCCACTTATCTGTGGATTTTTTTCCCCCGATAAATATGTATAGTATCATGAATGTATTTATTCTTATGATTTTCTTAATATTTTCTCTAGCTTACTTTATTGTAAGAATACAGTATATGATGTATATAGCATACACAATTTGTGTTAATTGACTGTTTATATTATTGGTAAGGCTTCTAGTAAACATAGGCTGTTAGTTAAATTTGTGGGAAGACAAAAGTTATACTTGGATATTCGGCTGCCTTGTTGGTTAGTGCCCCTAATCCCTGCTTTGTTCAGGGCCAGCTGTACTACCATAGGCTTTTCAACACGAAAAAAGTAAATTTTCATTATAGGCTTGACTTTGTAATATAGATAGAAAGACATCTATACAATCCTTTGATCTTGCAAGTGGAATTGAGAAATTGAGACATGAAGTATCTTATAGGAATCATGCGTTAGTAATAGTGAGGCTCATACTAGAACTGAGTCTATGATTCCTAGGCCTGTGTTCTTGCCTGCCACCCAACCATGCTGGATTTTGTAGGGAAGGCCTGGTGTCACTGAACAAATGGAATAAAAGCATACATTTGTGTAACGTGTGGTTGACACTTTCCAATTATTTTCTGGTTGCCTGTGAGAAAAAGAATTATTTGGTTATTGTTTATCCCTAGACCATTCCCCAAGTACAACATCCATTATAGAGGGGGAGCCATGAGACTAGATGGAGTTAGGAATAGTGGGGCTATTTAGCAAAAATAGCTGATATCTTTTTGGGAGAATGTGTAGCACATAAGTAACATTTGTCTATGGTGCTGTCGATGCCCCACGTGGCCTCTGCTACCTCCCTGACCTCTTCTCATGCCACCCGCGCACCCAGGCTTTTATAGCCTCAAAAACTCCCATCTTGATCTAGCCTAAGGATTTTGTACTTTCTGGATTTTTGTACTTTTTGAACTACTCCTGGTCGTACTCGGCAGAGGCACCATGGCTGCTGTCTCCTTCGTATTCAGGTCTTGGCTCTAATTGAGAGAGGTGCTTGTGACCATTCTATATAAAGTAACAGTGTCATTGCCTCCTGTTAGACTTGATCATATTGTCCTTAATTTCCTTTGTTGAATTATCACTGTCTAAAATGATCATGGCTGCTTGTTTGTTAATAGTAGATTGTACCTCTCTGAGAACAGGCCTTGTTGATTTTGTTCCATGCTGTAGAATACGGCAGGTGCTCGGTAACATTTGTTGAATGAATGGTCTTATGGAATACTGTGTTGGTTGGGATCTCTCTCTTTCTGCCGGTGTACTGTTTTGTTATGCAGGTCAAGCACCATCTACTCAAACCATTACAGATACTTGGGACAAGTTTACAGACACAATTTCAAAAGCAGAAAATAATTTGTAATTATTAGGATTTAAGGAAGTGACAAATGTCTCTATTTCAGAGTATTTTCATGTTGCTAAAATTTCAATTGTTGGATGTCTTTCCCTCAAATGTGGTTACTAGGAAGAGAAGAGATACTTCCTTATAACCTTCCTGGGGAGTGTACTTTACTGCTAGCCACTGTGGATTCATAGTCAATTTTGCCATATCTGGCATGTCTGAAGGTGTGATCTTGGATTCCTGAATTTTTAGCAATCCTCTGCTCACGTACCCATAACCTTAGTAAAAGTCAAGGAGAGCATATATTATCTCCCTATATTTTTATTTATATGACATCAACTTAATTGCCTCTTTATGCCATCATCATTCTTATTGTTGTTATTACTTCTACCTTTATCATTATGCTTATTATTTCGCTGCTTTGAAAAACTTCTGACACTAGGCCTTCTGGAAACCTTACCACTGTCAATCCTCTGTCAGTCCTACCTCACCCACCCACCACATTCCAAACAATGGTCCATGGTCTTTCTGGAGTTTGGTCACAAGTATGCACCCTTTGTATTGCACCATGGCTACAGTTCTTGGCTTGCTCTTTCATGTTTACATAAATATATGTACAACAGGCCCCATGCATCCCAGTTTCTTACTTTCTACAACTGAATTAGCTGTTTCAACTTTCAGAGAATAGACTTATGTATTGTCTAAATATGCTTTATATCGTGAGACTGTCAAAACCTTTAAAATATATTGTTTTCTATTATTTTACTAGGTACTTTCTTACTGTAAAAATTTTATTTTCTCCTTTAGGAAAAAAAGAAAGATAATAAAGAGAATGCTATTTTCTTGTGGAGGTATGGCGCCATAGGTGGCTGTTTTTATATTGTGGTTCTGGGGAGCTTAAAAATTTTATATTCAAGTTGTGTGGAACATACCCAAATGTCTACATGTTGCAGTGATATACTGCTGATTTTTTTTTTAACTTACCCTCTCTTTTGTCAAGAAAACACAAAACCTTTTATAGATATTAACTCTCAGCAACCCCAGAGGACAAGATAAAAGGCAACTAGAAAGAAAGTTATAAAGTGGATAGGCAATTTTCTTGACATCATATAGTATACCAGAAGCCAGAAAGTTCTGTTAATTTTACAAATCCTCAAACCAGACGATTTCCTGATTAGGATGATTCTACCAATTTGGAAATATTCTACTAACTTAAAAACTTACATCAAAAGGGGCTTTTATCTGTCTGGTCAATTGCTGCCAGGCACATTAATAGGAAAATATCTCTAGGGTAAAAATTAAAAGCTTTTTGTAGAAGTTTTGAAATATTAAAAAAGAAGAATATAATTGAAATACTGGCATCAGTTTTTATGTAGCACATATAAGAAAGCAGGAAGTCATTATCTATGCTAGGCTGTAGTAGGTATCCAATATGTATTTCATTGTTTTGAAAATTCCTCTGAAAGCCTATTTCCATTGTGCATTATTTGCCTATGTTTTAAAAGTTGAAGCAACATTTAACTTATTTTCATGAAAAGATATGCATTATGAGGGTATGATAAATTTCAATGTGTATCTGACTGCTTTCAATAACAGTGTTTTTCTACAAATTTTAAGAAAATTAGAAAAATTCTCAGTATCTGCTTATAGAATTAGGTCATATGTGTTCAATATATATATATGACTGCGTTTATATAAATGTAATAAATTTTATATTTTCAGAAGAAAGAAAAATATATTCATGTTTGAGAACAGGTCACAAATGCTAAGTTACTTTCTCGAGTTTGAGTTGTTTTATTCTCTTTGTTGGCTGATGCCCTTTTGGGGGACAAAGAGGGCAGGAAGTTGGAAAGCAGAGGGACCAGGATTGAAGTGCACAGAATCGTAGATGTATCACAGGTTTGCTACTTCATTGGGAAAGAATTCTATTACCAAATATGGCAAACTCACACTTGCAAATTATATTATTTCATTTTGCATTGCTCTATATAAGTGACTAGATTAACTATTGAAAATATATTTTCTTTCTCCAGAATCCAAAGAGAGAAGAAAATTTCACCAGCTAAATTTATTAACTTGTACTGCTAAAGCAGATGGCATGATAGTAAAAATATTGATTTTCTCCTATACTGACAGAGCAGCTGATAACTTATTTTTGGTTTGACTTAATGTATAAACTGTGAGTTAGGTCAAGGGATTTCTTATGCTATTTTGTACTGGCTTATCTTGGATTTTACAAATCCACATATTGACTTTTCAAAGGAAAAAAATCTAATTTAACCCACTGGGATTTTCATAAGACAGCCACAGATTTTTCTTAAAACTTGACCCCCTTGTACATGTACTTGCCGCCTATTTTCCATCATGTTGACATAAAAAGGGCCTGGTTCAATATTGGGATGTACCACTTCTGTGTCCACACATATTACTCTTTCTGTGGTCCCTGTGTTTCTTTCTCTTTTCTCTGAATTTGTGGCAGGTATATTATATTCTTAACTATTTGTTCTACCCAAACTTAAAAATTCTGCATTGTGCTTCTGTGGGGGGTTTCATTTTTCCTACCTCTGATAAGATAGCTGAGATGAAGACCAGGGTGAGTGAATTAAGGTCTCCTACTCTGTGGTTTATAACTGACCCTGGTCTCAGTGCCAGACATTTCGAGGTCAGTGAATAGTGAATCTCAGTCTGTATCTGTCTCACTCAGAAACGTTGCTCCTCTATGAAAGAAGAGAAGCTTAGAAAAATTCCTGGAAGAACTTTTGTAGGTGGATGGAATACATTTGTTTTTAAGTTATGTGCATTTTGTTATCTTTAGAGAAAAAATATATTAACTTTTGCAGATGGTTTCAAATGCTAAGATTGGATATTCTGATAATGGAATAATGTTACAGAATATATCTGTCATAGATCTCTATGTCCTTATTTCAGCCATTATGCCTACCTTGATTAGTGAGGTTATTTCACTTTGTTTTTTATTGTGAAATATTTTATGCTTATAAAAAGGTATAAAGAATAATGTAACAATATCTTAAGCCCTCAGTTTAAGAATAAAACCTCACTAATACAGTTGAAGATCCCTGTGGATTCCCTCCTGGTTTCATGACTTTTCTCTTGGATGCAATACTATTTTAAGTGTCTGTAATTATTTTCTGCACATTTTTATACTTTTACTATGTATCCATGCATATCTAAACAAACATGAGATGATTATTTTGAATACTTTAACAACTTTATTTAAAAAAGTCATTATAACACCTGCAATGCTTTCACAGTCTGCTTTTCAGCTTAATGTATATTTTAGAGATTGATCACATTTATACATTTAAATATCATTTATTTGTCTTTATTGTACTGTACTTTTGCGTTGTATGAATTTACCAGATTTTATTTATCCTTCCTTTTGCTGCTAGGCATTTTGATTTTCTCAAGATAGGCAGTTGATACAAGATACATTTCCATATACACGGGTCTGAGATTTTTCTCTAGGGGCTAGATCTAGGGCGGAATTGTTGGGTTATAGTGCATACATATCTTTAAGTTTACTAGCTATTGCCAAGTTGCTCTCCAACTTATACTTGTGTCATCAATGTATAAGAATTCTATTTACTTTATGTCCTTGCCAGCAGTGGTATTTTCAGACATTTTAATTTTAAATTTAGTTGTCAATCTGGTGCATATAAAATAATATATCATTGTATTTTTTTATTCTTCCATGATAATAAGATGAATCATCTTTTCATATGATTATTGATCATTTAAATTTTTACTTTAATAAATTACTTTTAAATATGGTAGCCTTTGTCTTATTTGGTGATTTTCTTGTTTAGGATGTTATAACAACTAGACTACAGACTGGGTTGTTTATACACAATGGAAATTTATTTCTCATACAGTTCTGGAGAGTGGAAGTCTGAGATCAGTAGGCCAGTGCAGTTGGGTTTTGATGAGGGTCCTCTGCTAGGTTGCAGATTGCCAACCTATTGTGTCCTTATACAGTGTAGAAAGAATGAGAGAGCTCTCTGGGGTTCCTTTTAAAGGGTACAAATTTCATTCATGAGTGCTCTACCCTCTTGACCTAAATACCTCCCAAAGGCACCAACTCTGAATACTATCACATTGGGGCATTGGATTTCAGCATATGAATTTTGGGAGGACACACACATTCACTCTATAATAATGGTGATCTTTCTCTTACTGATTTGTAATAATTCTTTATATATTCTGGGTTCAAATTATTTGTTATACGTATGGCAAAGATCCTTTCCATAATCTGTGGCTTCTCTATTCACTTAAAAAAAAATGTTATCACAGCACATAATGCAACAAATAGATGATGTATTGTACAATTATATACCTGGAACCTATGTAATTTTTACCAACCAATGTCACCCTAATAAATTTTATAATAAGAATGACAAAAAAATAGTGTCTGGTTGAACTATAAATTTTGCACTTGATTATTTTATCAATCTTTTTTATTTTTATTTTTTTTACGATATTATGTCCTAACTCAAGGTCATTAAGAAACTCTCACAGAGTTTTACTTGCTGCTCTTTCATTTTTGTAGTTTGTATTTTTTGTGCTTATGTTCTACTTTTATAATCTTATAAACCTGTGTTACCAGTTTATAAGTCTGTAGTACCCAGGCCAGGACCCAGAATTCCACCCCCATTGACCATTTCTGCAAAAAATCTACTGACACTCAGCATTTTTGTGACTAACCTTTGCAAAATTTTATTTGGCGATGGGGTGCGTGGGGGCTCTGGTAAGGAGGGATTACACGGAGGTGCAGTTGTTTACGTATTACATCAAGTGCCCAGGAAGTGTAATCTCACCTCATATCTGTCTGCTTCTCTTTTAGGGAGTAGTCCTGCCATACTAGCCAGTTTCCTTTTGACTAGGTTGTCCAGCCTGTGGCCCACGATGACTTTGGATGTGGTCCATCTCAAATTCGTAAACTTTCTTAAACATTATGAAAATTATACATGGAACTTTCTTTTCCCTCGTCAGTAGTCATTAGTGTTAGTGTATTTTATGAGTGTGGCCCAAGACAATTCTTATTCCAGTTTGGCTAAGGGAAACCCAAAGGTTGGACACCCCTGCTTTAGACCCTTAAAATTCTGGTAATTAGAATTTACCATCTTATTGCAATAAAAAAGTTATATTGCTCATAAAATCCATATTAACTGGGTTAACCTCTAAGGTTGGGCCACCCATGCCCCCAAACCATTATTTTAAAGTTTATTAAATACTGTGGATGTACGTTATTGAGGGCCTAGAACTGGTAGAAATGAAACTGAGCCTGCAGTTGTGAGTAGGTAACTTTGTTGTGACCTGAATATCTCTTTAGTTAGCATAATTAGGAGACCTACAAATAGTAGAAATATCTGTCTCTAAAATATTAAAAGGGAAATCAAGCAAAGTGGTTTAACATTTGAAAGTAAATAAGGATGACCATTATGACTTTAAGAGCAAAATTAAGAATTTATGGTTTAGATCATTGAAATACAACTGAATTCTGAGCAAAAGAGAGATGTGTTGCTTAGAAGGTAAGCTGAGCACTGGCTTACCCAGTGATAGTTTGTTTGATGAATTGTTTCTGACCCTCACCCCTTCCCTCACCCCTACTCCAACATGAGACCCATTTCACTGGAGTAGAAGAGGGGGAGTTCAGAGATGAAGCAAGCTTTCATGATGGCATAGGATGGTGGTAAAGAGAGCTCGCTCTTCTCTCTTTCCTAATGCCTGCATCACAATAGCCTCTTCAAAATACCACGAACCTGTTTTGTCCAATTTGTGTTGCTGCGTACCAGCAATCTTGTCCATGAAGCAGAACTCTCTCTGTTTTTGTGATGTGTCATGTGCCTATATATGGCTTTCAGCTCATATATTAGTGATTAGTAATTCTTGGTTGTTAATGGGTAATGAAACACAAGTTGGATAGCTTGGAGAGAAAATCATTGGTCATTCCATTAAACTGAATTCTAAATGTGAAATGCCGATGGCAGTGAGTTTATCCAACCATTCACATAAAGAAATGTTGCCTTTCCCAAGTGTTACTAGTCAAATTTATTTCTTGGTGATATAAAATTGTATGTACTATTTTACAATAATGTAAGAAATCCATATTTAAAAAAGACTTAAAGGGAAGCTATAAAATGGAAGCTAAAATTTTGTTTTTTATTAAAATGGCATATTACTTTGTATTTAAAATTTTTTGTTGTTAAAGGTAGCTTTTCTTTTGTGTTTTCTTCTTTCTCCCTTAAAAAAATTTTAAGTAATATATGCTTATTGTAGAACATTTAGAAAATAGTGCAATGAAGAATTAATGTATAGTGTGCTGATTAAAACATGGGCGATGGAGAAAAATTTGATTGCTCAGTTTTTGGCTTTGTGTTTTTGGGTGAATCATTTTGAAGTCTCTCTGTTAAGGTTTTCATCTTTATAATAGGATAAGAATAGCTACACATAGGGTCACTGTGAGTATTATCCGAGATGATTGTTGTCCTTAACAATTGGTAGCTATTATTATTAGCCTATTTAAGAGAGGTGCTATGGCATAGTAGGTAAGCACATGCTTCTAGAGCTAACTGCCTGGACCCCAATTCCATTTCTGCCACTTGCTAGCTGTATAACCTTTGACAAGTTCATTGACTACTCAGTTTTTTGGTTTCCGTATTTATAAAATGGGGATAATAGTAGTATTCAATCATATTGGTATTCTGAGAACTGGGTAAGTTAACATACATGAAAAACATAAAAGAAATCCTACTACATACATAGTAAGTAAATGTTAACTATTGTCATTGTTGTGCATTTTCTGAGCAATTAATGCTGGCATTCTAGCATTTTTTATTTGTATTGCATATAATTTTTTTGCTCTACTCTTTCACTTAAGTGGTATTAGAATTAGTCATTTTAAAGCCTACCTAATATTCCACTGAATGAGCTCATCGTGATTCACTGAACCTCAGTATTGGCCACTAAAGGGCTCTTTTTCTTTTCTCTCCCTGATAAATAACAGAGAAATATTGTGCTTACCATTTGTTGAAAACTCTGATTCTTTTCCAAGGGCTGAGTTTTATATTAGTTTTTACAATACTTCATATATACAAAGAAGTCTAGAAAATAATGAGATACTCATGGCTCAACAACGAGATTAACATAAATTAATGTGTTACGATGTTTACTTTAGATATTTCCTTTGCAAAGACATATGTCATCGTGGGGTGGGACAGGGTGAGAGAGGTGGTGATGGGTGACACAGTCTGTCAGATGTCTCCTCTGGGAAAGACTTTGAGGCTGCCTCTATCCTAGTCTCCTACTTCCCATTACGGAGGTGACCTCTGTTACCATATATCATCCTGGCCTAAGCATGAACGGTCTG
>PVKE010025689.1:0-22852 GCA_004027555.1 Craseonycteris thonglongyai | reverse complement strand
CACCCCGCCCGCCGGGAAGTGCCGCCGCCCTGCTCCACAGTCCCTGTGCCACTTTAGGCTCTGTGATCTGATTAGGGCACTGTGTGCTGTCCCTTGAGTTCGGATGTTAAATTGTCCACAGTCTTGTGGGGCTTCCACGCTCCCTAGGTCTCGGCTTCCAGCCCGCCCTCGATCCAGCTCCACTTTGACCGTAGTCCCCAAACCCCCTTTGTTTTTGCCAGCCCCGGGCTGCGCTCCGAGTCTCTGTCCCCGAACCGCTGCTTCCCCTTCCCTCTCCCGCTCTCCCCTTTTTTTTTCTCTAACCTTTGTGTGTTGTTCTGCGTTGTGTGGTTCTCTTAGTTGAGGTTTCTTCTCAGGGTTTCCCCTGTGGATTCTCCTCTTTTCCCAAGGCCCTTCCCAGGCAGTTATCGGCGTGCTCCTCTCATGCCGCCATCTTGGATCTCCTCGGATTCCAGATCTTTATCAAAGGCTGCACAGCCTGTTAAAAGGACTTTTCATGTATTTGTCACATCATAGCCCAGTACTTCCAGTACTCCTTGTATTGGGGGGACATGCTAACTATAAGGGGAACTGCAGGGGAGGGGTGCAGAGCCTAGAAAGGCAGCTCTTCATTTTACAACGAGATAAAGATGGGCATTATCACATACTATTCTGCAGTTTAGTGGAGAGAAGAGAGCCCAGTGCTTGTCTGTTTCCTATAGACACAGAGAATGCTTCTATAACCATGTACCTTAACAGTGATATTCCCCCTCCCTAAAGATAGCCCAACACAAGGAGGACTTAGCATATCTGCAGGCCCAGCTAGACAAGGCTCTGCAGAAAGAGAAGCAAATTCACCAAACCATGGTCAGTAAAGAAGCCTATGAGGAATTATGCCGAAAGTCATCCACCTGCCAAGAGGAGCTGACACTAGCCCTCGAGAAGGTTTGTCACACCCTCTATCTCCAGGGCTGTTTGGTGGCAGATGTTCTAGTAGCATGAGAGGAGTAAGAGTCAATTTCCTGCCGTACTTGCTCTCACCAGATCATCTGCAAACCCTTACATGGGCTGAGATATCTGTCCAGAGAAGACCTGCTTCCTCTTTGTGAGGTTTTGGAGGGAAGGGGCAAAGATGGAGGCAAAATGTAATAGGTCTTTCTGCCCATAAGTGATCCAGGACAAGGTTTCCCCTGAAACCTGGATTATCAGAGAAATTCATACCCCATCATTGGCTGAACAGTTAGTTATAGGACTGGAAAGAGAGGAAACAGGGCAGGGAATGCCGGGATACAGAAAACCAACAACTGTCATTTCCCACTCTTCTCTGGGACACTAGGAAGATGACAGTGTCTGCACCACTGTGGGCAGAGGACAGGAAGGGACTGGAACCTTACTTCATTCAGTGCTCAGCAGAAAGGGCCAAAGGGTTCTGACAGCCCCTCTTATCCCCTTGTCTTTCCTGGAAGCTCAATCAGGCAACTTCAGAGACCAAGAGCCTGAACCGAAGCTTGACACAGGCCCAAGATAGGAAAGTTCATCTGGAAGATGAAATCATGGTTTATGAGGAAAGGATGAAAAAACTCAACGTGGAATTAAAAAAACTTCAGGGCTTCCACCAGCAGAGTGAGCTAGAGGTGAGGAGAAGACTGGGGCTCAAGCTGCCTTCCAGTTTGGTGTCCCCAGGGTTGCCTCTTGCACCCAAAACTATTTACCACTCTGACTAATGGGTTCCTCCCCCTTGCTTACCCAGTGAGCTTTCCGCCCAGGCGGCAACAGAGCAGGGGCGCCCTCTGCTGGCCGCTGGAAATAAAATATCCCTTAACGAGTCTCCCAAAGCTGAGAAAGGGCCCTCTGGCCTTGTCATGGGTCCTTTGAGGTCAGTACAGAAAACTGGTGTCTCCTCCTCACTTTGCATTCCTGAGCAGGTACACGCCTTTGACAAAAAGCTGGAGGAGATGAGCAACCAAGTGCTGCAATGGCAGAAGCAGCACCAAAGTGACCTCAAGATGCTGGCTGCTAAAGAAGAGCAGCTCAGGGCATTCCAGGAGGAAATGACCACCCTGAAAGAGAACCTCCTTGCAGATGAAAAGGAGGTAGGTGATTTCTGATCACTTCCTCCCAGTCCCTTCCAGCACATTCCACAACCGCCTGGATGCTAGACAGCCCTTGATGGAAGTGGGGGTGCCTGGGAGCAAGGAACAGACAACCCTGCTCTATTCAGTAAAAAGCAGAGTCTGGGTGCTCTAGGCCCACAACCTCTTTCTCAACCCAGTCGTCTTGCTGTGGCTCTGTTAATAAAGATATTGGCAGAACAAGGCCCCATTCCAGAGGAGAGAGTGCCATCTCCCTGTCAGGTACACAAGCCACCCCTGATCTAGATAATCTCCTGGGCAGTTCCACTCTAGAGCCCATCCTGACACTCTCACTTACCCTGCAGTAGAGTCAGCCAAGAGATCTTCAAGCATGCCCCATGCCCAGCTCCCTAAGCAGTGAAATTCATGGCAGAAAGCCACAGATATCTTGGGGGTGGCCCAGGGCCTTTGTTCCACTTAGAAAAAAAGGTATCTCTTCCTCAAGATATTTTTTCTTCCATCTGTTAAAAAATTGACTTAACATTATTGCGTTTTTATTATAGAATAAAACACTTTAATGCCTTTGGCCTAAAAAATCATTATTATAAGTTTACAAATCTACTTTGTCTCTGCTATAAGCAGTGCCTGCTCAAAGATGTCACTTTCGTGTGGGTGCAAAGTGCCCTGCTGGAGGTAGAGTCCTGCTGCGGCAATTCCAACTCAGCTCAGAGTTGGATAGCAGAGTCAGTGTTTCTTCTCCCGGGAAGAGAGAAGAGACCTGATTTGGGAGTAGGTAAATGAGAGGTTTATTCTCCCACCTCTTACTATCTCATTTTCTTCTTGTACCAAAGCCCTATTGTGTGCCCCAGCGGTCAGTGCCCAAAGACGCCTGTAGGCTGCACCGAGAGAATGATCAGGTTATGACCAACATGGAACAATGGGCAAAAGAGCAGAAGTAAGTAATGAAGGAAAAAGAAAGGCAGGGTCCTAAGGCCTAGGCTGAGTTGAGAACTCAGATATGTGCCAAAGAATAGTGTCACACACATACACACTTCCCTCCTGGGAAGCTGATCCAGTCTCACTCTATACCCAAGGGCTGGGGATAAATGGAAAGGCCTCGACTCTTTAGACAGGTTCAGGAGGCCCTGCTGACTTGGAGATGGAGCAGCTCTACAGTAGATGCTTCACTAAGGGTCAGATTTCTTCTCAGCCTGGGGTCCAGCTTCAGTGCCTGGATCCCTTGAACTCACCTGATAGCTCAGTGATTTTGCACAGGAGTTGAGTATAAAGAGTCCTCTTAAATGCCAGGTGCCAGGAAGGCTCCAGCTCTGGAGACTAGGGGATGAGCAGAAGTCGGGCCCAGCAGAAGCCTGGCTGAGAACACCCAATGCCCCACTCAGCCAGCTCACACTCTTGCTCACAGGGTTCCTGGAATTCTTTTCTTTTGTGGATTTTGTTACAGGATTGCCAATGAGAAACTAGGAAACAAGCTCCGTGAACAGGTTAAATATATCGCCAAGCTGACTGACGAAAAGGAGTAAGTCACCCCACACAACCCTGGCTCTTGCTTGCATCCTTTGTAGAAGGGTCAGCCAGGACTCAGGGCTGGCTTTATCACTGGATATGTAGATCAAACCCCAGGAAAGACCTGGCGCTTTGGAAAGACCCTAAGTCCCATCTGCATCTGTGTGTCCTTAGACACATCACTTTACCTCTTTGGGCCTTAGTTCCCTCAACAACAATAGAAGGGTATTAATAGTCTCTAAGTGCCTATCTATGATGCTCAAAGGTCAGAAATGCTGAGAAGGAAACAAGCACTGAAAGGCAGACTGTATTAGTTGGGTAGGGGCTAAGCTGCCAGAAGAGATTTCCAAATGAACATAGAGGGGATGCCAGGATGTCTCAGCAGGGTGAGCTTCCTATGTGGGAGGCCGCCAGCTCCTGGGGGCATGCTTCCCATGCAGGAGGCCCTGGCCCAGTTCCTGTCCTGTGCAACCCCGTGCCCACCTGTGGAGTGAAACTATGTGGAAAAACCAATGATGTGCAACTATGGAAACTGTTCTGGGCCCTCCCCCTTCTCTCTGTCTCTCTCTCTCTGTCTCTGTCAAAAACAATATTAAAAAAAAAAATGAACATAGAACATAGATGGAATATCTCTAGAAAATGAGTAGTCCAGGTTGGTGGGATTCCTCTGTCCCACATGGTCATTTAAGAACCTCATTTCTTCTACTTATTGCTTTATCCTCCCCTATGGCCTTGCTTGACTTTCATGTTCAAAACCGGGTCAGCAGAGAACGTGATAAGTGAGGAATGTTTGAAGTTTGGAAACAGAGGTGAAAGTATGGATATCTAAAACTGAGATGTCAAAGGCAGCATTGTAATAAGTAATGACAAGCTCTAGGGCAGTGCTTCCCAACCTCTGTCAGGGAACACTTAGAAAATGACTGCATTTGTTTGGCACACTGGAAGGGTCGGAGATGGGGTTGCTTTGACAAAGTTGACCAATCAATGACTGCCTGGAACCCTGAGCCTAGGGTGGAGGCATCTCAGCACATCTGGTACCTATTTGTGGAAAGGTCTGGGCTTTGACCTAAGGAAGGGTGGCTGAGTTGAAGGAGAGAACAGGATCATTGGAATAAGGAGGTAAGAATTGAAAGGCCAGGAATTGGGTAGTAAGTATGGGATGTTGAAGGCATCAGGGATACTGAAAGGAGAGGACTGGAGAGACTTGCAGAGAGACAGGGAATGAGGGGATGGTGAGAACACCACCTGCAAGCCCAGTGGCATGTGAAATATGGAGATGACATGAGGGCTACAAGGAAAGGAGTGTCTTCAACTCCGGCCAGGTTTATGGAGAGTAAGAGAACAAAGCATATGCCCAGAGAAGCTGAGAATGCATTCTTTGATTTCCTTTACAGAAAAACACCATGAAAATTTTCACTAAGACAAAAATATGTTCTGAAAAAAATTTAACTAAGAAAAATTGTTAGAATCTGAGGGTAACAGAAACATCAAGCTTTCTCTTATGAGTATGCTATGCCAACTTCTGGGTAGTTCTGTCTCACAAATAACTCATTCTCAAATGTGTTTGAGCCTATTTAAAGAAAAACCATCTTTGAATAACAACAATAGCTCCACTAATATTTATTATGTACACATGTGGGACACTGTTCTAAGTGCTTTACATGTATTCATTTATTTAATCTTTGTAAAATCTCATGTGTTGGGTGCAGGTATAATCCCCATTTACGGATAAGGAAAGAGGAGCCAAGAGGTCTCACAACTAGTAAGGGGCAGAGCCAGAATTTCCAACTCAGGAAGTGGTCCCAGAACCCACTGTCACCAATGCTCTCAATACTGGTTTGAAAAATATGGTCATTGATATGAATAGCTCCCATTGATTGAGCCACAGGAGATATGCTAAGTTCTCTTTCCTCTCAACTGCATCACAGCTACCATTTCCTCATCTGGAAAATGGGGATGCTTCTAACCCAAGCTCTCAGCAGAGCTGGACCCCCATGCCCCCCACCTTTCAGCAAAGAGCTTTGGCATCACAACTGGGTGAGACTGTTTCTAAGAAGCAGACCAAACATCCACCTATCCTTCCCTCTCCTCCCCCAGCCAACTCCACAATGTAATGGTCCATCTGCAGCAGGAAAACAAGAAGTTGAAAACCGAGATAGAGGAGAAGAAGCTGAAAGCCGGGCACCCAAGGTTATGCACCAAAGCTCTGGGCCCAAGCAAAATGGAGCCCACACAAAGCAGGAAACTGTGCAGCAACTTGAGCTGGAGGGGGATGGCCCAGGACATGAGCCAAAGAGTGGACATCACCAAGTATGTCAGGATGCCCCACTGCTCGGGTATGTCCACCACTTGTCTTTTGCTACTTACTATGATGTCATCTCTTAGTCCCGTGGGTCAAAAAAAATAACTGCCTGATATTGTTTTTCAAGAGATCACTGGACTGGGAATTTAAATAGGGAAAAGAAAACAGGTCTTTTTTTTTTAGCTACTCTGGACTAGAAATGATTGTCTGTAGACAGGCTTGTTGTTCTGGTCTAAGAATCTTTGCTAATACCCGAGTGCCTCATGTCTCAGATCTATCCCTTACCCTGACCAATCCCTTTTGGAATTGTGGGGACAAGAAGGATAAATACAAAATAGGCATTTTCCTCCTGTAATGTGTTCTAGAAACCACACAAGAGCACTTCTGTTCCCTGCACAGCCTGAGTCCACAGCTACCTTTTCTGCCACCTATAGACTCCATGTTACTTGACCCTAGAGGGAAGAAGTCACACTGCAATAGAGCTGCCTGGCCACAAGGCCAGTCCTGGAGAAATTAACTCATTAACTTAATTTAATTTAATTAATGAGTTAATTTCTCCTCAAATCAAGACTCATTTCCTCCATTTCCTCAGGTTCCTCGTATTACTAGAAACAGTACCTTGCCCTGAGCATCATTTCCACACATGTTTTTCAGAGGACATCTCTCTCTTGACTTGGATCAGCTCTTATGGGAATGTATCAAGGTCCCAGTCTATTATGCAAATGCTGCTTTATGGAGTTCTGTCCACTTCCTGCAGTGGTGTAGGCCTTGGTACCATATTACCATCTCCAGGCCCAAACCCTAAAATAAAAGACATGAGCACAGAGGTCTCATTGAACTCTTGGCGTCTTGTAGACATCTCTGTTCCCTCAAGCCCCCAGCAATGTGTTCATCCCTGTTTTCTCTGGACTCTAATGATACATGTCTCTTTCACATTTATAGGGAATTATAAATCCCAAAGAAAGCTTTGGATTAATATTTAAGCCAATAAGAAATAATTAGCTCCTTTTATATTCTTTCCATCTCTATATGGAATTGAAGATGAAGAAAAAACATCTAAAACCCTCAAAAGTAAAGTAATCCTGAGACCCCCCCAAAAAGAAAGAGAAATAAGTCATGCATTTTCCAAATGGAGGAGGGAGAGAGAGCCATCTGCTTTTTCCCTGGTCACCACATTCCATTTCTCCTTTTAACAATTTTATTTTTCTCCCCAGCCAGCTCAATACAAGTAAAACTCCATTATAACAAACTCCAAGGACAACTAAACTATTTTATTATGGTAGGATTTTGTTAAACTGAGTACATGTCTAGAATTTTTATTTCTAGTCTGTAGGAAATTGAGAAAAATAGCTACAAGGGTAAAGTAAGAGAAAGAAATAGCTTGTATTTCTGTGTAGGTGGAAAGGAAAATCGAAGGAAGAATCCCACTAGTTGGTAGTGATTCTTAAATATTCTTGCCTCCCTCCCCAAACAAATAAAAGCCAAGCAAAATCATTAATAGCTATGCAGAATGGTCCTGCCAGAACTCAAGTAGGGCAAATTCCAGAAGTGCAGTGTGAGGAGGGGGTGATGGGCACATCTATCTGGTAGTTTCTGTTGTAATGGATGTTGTCTCTTTAGCTATATTCTGTGTCCCCCCCACCCCCACCCCCATTTGGTTTAGAATAAGAATGTATTTTCTAGAATATATGTAGAGCAAGACTGCTCTAAAAGCAACAAAAAAGAAAAAAAGAAATCATTACAAAGCTAGAACTTAGCCAAGGGGATTATAAATAAAATAAGTGCGTCAGACACCCAGTGAGAGACTGTCACTCATATTCTGATACAAGGAAGGGGCCAGTAGAATCCTGTGTAACAGATCCTCTTCTACCTACCTGGAGTATAGTTTGTCTCCTCGGCCTGCTTCCTAAACAAAGGGCAGAGAGCTCCCTGGAACTCCCAAGTTGCAGTGTACACACTTGCCTTTTGGGCTTCTACGCTGCCCACTGAGGAGGAAGCCTCCTGTCATAGACAGGGCCTGGCAAGCAAGCTCTGGGGTCCCCAGAATGAGTCCCCTATCTCAGCCTGAGACCCTCAACGACATTTCTATGTATCTATAGCACTATGTTTCCACCGGTTAGTCATTAAAGATGCACATGACTGAGTGCAAGGCAAGGGACCTGTAAAGACTTCCAGTTCAATGGCCTCACTGTTCCCTCACACCAAGAAGTCTGAAAGCCACTCTCAGGAATGCACGTCAGGGCTATTGTCACAGAAATTATTTTGTACCTGTAGAAAAGGAGTCGGCTATCATCTGAGGAGAAGATGGTAAGAATTAGAATATTAAAGCTGGACGGAAATTTTAAGGTGCATCTGAATGGAAAGAATCCACAATTAGAGTTAACATGGGAGACATGAGGGCAGACTCAGGCAGAAATCCTGAAACCGAGACTCAGGTAGAGCTGCTGGAGGGCAGAGAGACTCCCCACTCATCTCATGGCACCCAAGTGTGCCAAGGGTACTTTGCCAGGTGTTCTTGCTTTCAAAATAGAAGGTTGAATTGGATCCATGGTTTTCATAACCTCTCTGGCCTCATTTATCTAACAGACCTGAAGGTAAGTCTGTGGCTCAAGTCACAACCGGTTAGTAATAAAGCCAGTCTTTTCCCTATTTTGCTGCACTCCAAGCCCCAATCTGTAAATAGATCACATACCCAGCTTACTTCTCTCCACAGAGCAGGTAGATACCTTCTCCTAGCCCTTCAACCTAGGGCCAAGATAGAAGCCTTCCCCAGCAAGCAGCCAGAAGCCCTCTCTTCACTCCAGAAGCCCTTGCTTCACTCCACCTGCATTCCCAATAAAGGCGGTTAAAGGTAAAAACAATGGAAGTAGAGGTGCTGGCTGGGAAAGCCTGGCTTCCAAACTCACCCATAAAATTGACTAAAATTTTAACTTATGTTGAATAATAACAGGTGGAAATTTAATTCCAGGAACAGAGTGAGGATAGGAGTGGAACAGCCCAGTGCCAACTGGTTCACACTGAGCAGTGCTTTGGAGTCAGTCCCATGCCTGTGTGTGACTCAGCCCCAACACAGAACCTCATAACATAAGGACCAGGAGTGATACACAGGGCCAAATACCCAGTCACCTTAGCAGACTTAAGGGGTTGCTTAACAAGACTAGTGATTTCAGTGAAAGGATCATCTTTTACACAGACTTTACACATGCAAAGAGTTCTATCATTCTGAACAATAGAGCAGCCAACCCACCCCTACGGAAGGGCTGGGGGCTGTAGCTGCTCACCTCAGTCCCTTCCCAGCTACCCACCACCCACAGGAACAGCTGGGTCCCCACAGGGCTTGGTGCTGCTGCCCCAGGCCCTTCTCCTTCCCTGTCAGCTGTGTCCACTCTGCCACCCCCACCCCCAACAGGCATTGCCTGGAGAACAGAAAAAAGGCAAACGAGGGTTCCAGAAAAATCCATCCAAGGAAAGTCAGGTTGGGGTCCTGCAATCTTTTCTTATTATGTGATTTAAGGCAGCAGGGGAAAAAGAAACAGAAGTGCAATAACATTTTACAAATAATATATTTATTTCCAAATCCTGAATTATAACCAAATTATAATTCCCTCTAGGTCTGTTTTGCTGCTTTACACAAGAATTTTTTAAAAAAGAAAAAACAAACAAAAACCCACAGTCATGATCAGGTCATTTATACACCAAGCATCCTGGGGAGTTTATTTGGATACGATGGGTCCAGCCACCTCTTGCAGTTTTTCAGCTGCTCTGCGGCCCCAGCCCTGCGCCTGCCTGCACTGAGGAACTCCTACTTCCTCCATGGCAGAGCCTGGCCTCAGCAGGAGCTTCCCCTAGGGGCCATGATGTACACAGATGAAAGCTCACAGATGAAAGGGTTTGGTCAGCAGGCCTGGTGTGCTCCAGCCACTCAATACCTGGCTCCCATCGGCTGTAGGGACTGCTTAGCTCATAGCCCAAAGCGGGCTGGCGTGCGGCGTGGAGTCATGGGTTCCCCTTGCTCTTTACGACCTGGAGTGTAGATCTTTGTAGACCTGGAGACACAGAGAGGGGTTAGAAATCACACTGCTGCTCACAACAACAAGGACACACAGTAGATCCAGGAGCCTGAGGCCTTGCTGTTTCTAACTGATGTGTGAGCAGGCTTTGGGGCTGAAAGACTGGGAACAGAATGAAATATCACCTAGTGCTGATACCCACTAAGGAATGCTGTAAGACAGATTATTCAACAACTATGTTCATATCCCCTAGCTAAGCTGTGGGAGCAGCCTTCCATCTACCTCACTAGGCTGCCAATCCACCTGTGTCATAGACTCTGGTTGGCCTTTGTCACCAGCTCCTGGGAGGTAATCTCTAAACCCTTGGAATTTCCTGAGAAATTAAGAGTATCTGATTCATGGGGAGCCTCATACCACATCTGATAGTTTATGCTACTGAGATGACTAAGGACTGTGGGCTGGTTGGCCAGAAAAACCAGCCATGTGATTAGAGCCCAGCCTCTGGGGAGCGAAGGGGGGCTAGAGACTGAGTCAATCAACCACATGGGTGCTGATTCAATCTACATGCCTACATATGAAACCTCTGACAAAACTCTGGGCATCGAAGTTAGGGTGAGCTTCCTTATTTGCAATACTGTGTGTACTGTCAAACATCAATGTGCCAGGAGGTTAAAGCGGCCCTGAGGACAATGGAAGCTGCACTCGGGACCCTCCCAGACCTCATGCTATGCATCTCTCCCTTTGGCTGGTTCTGATTTGTATTCTTTTTGTGATAATAAAACTGTAATCAGAAGTACAGTACTTTCCTGAATTCTGTGAGTTGTTCTAGCACACTATCAAACCTGAGGGAGTCCACGGGGATCCCCAAATCTGTAACAAGTTGACCCAGGATACCCCTCAACTTGCTGCTGGTGTCTGAAGTGAGAGCAGTCTTGTGAAGGACTATGTCCTTCACCTGTGACAGCTGACCTCACTCCACACACCAGCACAAACACAGAAGTCCACGGCCCTATTCTCCACTGTTTTCTAAGCCCTGGCTCGTCGGTACCTCTGTGAGACCTACCCTGCTACTCTAGCCCACCTCACACCCCAAATACAACATGAAAAACAGTGACCAGGAGTTGCAGATTATCACCAACCTTTGAAAGTATGTTCAGAACTCTTCCATGTGTCCACATGTGACTACCGTCAACTTCTGTCACCAATCACCTCTACACACTCAACTTCTCTTAAAATTATTAACCTGCACTGGAGTCTGGTCGGCCCATCAGGCTGGTCCCTGGAGCTTCTAGGGGCAGAGCTCCATCTCAGGCAGGACTCTATCCTAGCCAGGGTCCCAAGGCCAAAGCTCACCTGACATTGCCCAGGGGGCTGCGCTTTTCCTGCTCCTGCCGCCGGGCTCGCAGCTGCTCCTCGGCCAGCGCCATCTCCTCCTCCATGGCAGAGGCTTCCTCTTTGGCACGCCGGCGGTTCTCCTAGAAAAGGGCGAAATGGACCAGCAGGTGGGAAGGCCACGTCTGCACCCATCTCCCTGCTGCAAGCCAGGGACAGTGTAGACCACACCAGAACCCAGAGGCCGGGCCATGTGGCTCTCTGCCCCAGCACAAAGGTCAGGGCCTGCTTTTCTCGTTGATTTAAGGGAGATGTTGGATGATTCAGTACAAACCGTCATGCCTCAGCACTCCTCTCAATTCAGTAAGTACTTATATTTTCTTATCATGTTCATGACTATCCCAGGACGTTCAGAAAATGGGAAGACATTGTATCTGGCTGGAAAGCTCAAACATAAGGAACATATGCAGGCCTGGTGTGGGGAGGACAATGCTAAGAAGGGGGAAGCAAAAGTCCTACAACATTTTGCAACATTAAATAATGGATCGAGGTGGTGGCCACTGATGGACACTAAGACTGTGAGGAGATGTAATAGGAGTTAGAGAATTTACAAGGGCAGACTGATAAATTTGCCTCCACTAATATTTTGTTACAACTGATATATCTGGATATAAAGGGTTCTATGTAGTCACATGGTATGTACCCTCAATCATTCTTGAATTTGCACACACAGATACTTACCTTTTTCACCCACTGCACATCAAAATGGAAGTGTTCAGACCAAAAAAACAGTCAACATGACTTTCCCAGCTGAGGTCTGAATTTTTAATTTTTTCAGCTGAGGTGATGTGGTATCCATGGACTGATTGCCTTTTGTTCTCAGGTCATAATGATGGACCCAAGTTTCATCACCTGTAATGATCTTCTTTAAGAAGTCCTCACCTTTTTCAAGATGTTCTAGGAGTTCCCGAGAAATATGAATTCTTTCATCATTCATTTCATCAGACAGCATGCATAGTACCCACCTGGCACAAAATTTGAGGAATCCAAAACACTAATAATGTATCCTACTCTCTCCTTAGAAATTCCTAATTTACCAGAAATTTATTTTTGTTTGATGCAATGATTTCCATGGATCAGTTCTACAGCACAATCTTGATGAAGCTGATCACTTGCAGTCATAGGCCTTCCACTTTGTGGTTTGTCACTCAAATCTGCTTGCCCCACTTCTCCATCTTTGAACTGCCTTACCCCGCATCTTACTGTACTCACATCAGCACACTGATCACCATAAACGGCTTGCATTCATCTGTGAATTTCAATTGGAGAAACATCTCCCACTGTTAAGAATTCAGTGACAGCACACTATTTGAACCAAATATTTGAACATTCTTCCATTTCAATTTGCACTGGGCTAAAAATGTAATAAGCATGTGTGTGTGCAAGGTCAAAAATGATGGAGGAGAGATAGCATGTGACTACACAGAACCTGTTATATCCAGATATGTCTAATGTAATAAAATATTAAAGTGGAAGCAAAATTTATCACCCTGCCCTCATATAATGGAGGGATCAGAACCACTGGGTAAGCTCAGCATCATCAAAAGTGAGATGGACCACCAGACCTTATGTGCCTCCTGACAGGGTCTAAGAGGAAGTTCACAGCACCACATGCATTTGTGCATCTTTGCCCAAAATAGCTGAACCTGAATCTAAACAAAGTTTTAGATTAATTACTAGTTCACAGAAAGTACACAGGATCAAGGCATTCATTAAACACCACCTTGAGGAAGCAATTGGTCCAAACAGAACATGGAATGTTTTATAATGACCTGGTTTCTCTAATAAATCAATGCCATAAAAAAAAAGGTGGAGGCAGAGCCTGTTTTAGAATAAAAGACTTAATACACATAAATTTCAATGTTTGGATCCTAATTCAAGCAAATAATTATAAAAAGTTAACTGAGATAAAAGGAGAAATCTGAATAAGAACTAGAAACTTAAATGACATTAAGGATTAATTCTGTTGCATGATAATGGCATTTTAATTTTTAAAAAGTCCTTTTAGAGACCCATACTCAAGTATTTATGGATGAAAAACACAGTGTCTGAGATATGCTTTAAAATATTCCAGGAAAAAATGGATGTGCATGGAAAGGGATTAGAATAAATGAAACAAAACTGGCAGAATGTTGATAATTATGGAGGCTAGGTGGATTCATAGTGGCTCATTATACTGTTTTTTCCACTTTTATGACTATTTGGACTTTTCAATAATGTGTTTTTAAAATATATATATATATTTTTTTTTTTTTGAGGAGAGAGAGAGAGAGAGAGAGAGATTCAGAGAGAGAACTGAACTGGGGGAGTTCCCAGTTCAGCATATGGGTCCGCACGGGCCGGGGCCAGGATTCGATCCTCGGTCCCCGGCGCTGCAAAGTGAGCGCTTAACCCACTGAGCCATCCCAGCTTCCCCCAATAATGTGTTTTTTAAAAAGGCTTGGCGGACCAAGCAACTGGAATGGATGAGGAGAAATCAGACAGACCAGCCTGGCTGGATCAGTCATGCTTGAGGGAGAAATAAGGGGGAGTAGGGGGAGTTAGGCCAGATGATGATCTGTCTTCAATACTAACCAGGCTGAGGGAAAAATGGAGCCCAGGGGGAAAAATGGATCCCACAGGCAAACAGAACCTCCATGGGAAGTGCAAGATCCTTACCTGCCGAGACTTTCCTGCCTGTTTCACGCTGTAGAACATGGGGCCCAGCTCTGCCAGCCACTCTCCATCCACAGCAGTCACACACTGCATGTACTCCTGCAGGCAGAAGGGACACAAAGTGGTGGTCACAGAGGGCCAAGGCTTCAGGCTGGTCCTCCCAAAGTGCTCCACAATTAGGAGCTATGTGGGACTCTACCTCCAACCCTGTGAGGCTGAAAAAGGCCAAGAAAGCCTAAGACATTGGAATTTTAATCCCTTCTCCCACCCAAATTCTTCTAGGCTTAAGAAAATGTTCCCTAGAATCCAAGAGAAAGGCCCAGCCCCTCTGAAAATCCTTTAATGATGACATCAAAAGGGGTTGATTGTCTCAAGCAGCAAATAGGAAACAATCCTGCTGGCATAGCTGAGACCATTGTACTTTAAAGGTTAATTCTTATTTAAGTTTCTCCAAATCCCAACAGAAAACCATCTTCAACTCCCCTCAAAGCAAGGCATGTGGTCTCAAGCCTCCATATCCAAAGCTCATCCCAGAAGGCAGGAAAGTAGCCTAGCCCAGCCAGGTGGGCCTATGTCATACAAGCTAGAAAAGACTCACCTTGGTGGTCATGACCAACTCATGATATACTATGTAGTCTGGGGTGTAGCCCATTCCAAAGAGGGAGCTGGTGGGGTGCAAGTGGCAGGGCATCCCTGTCCGGATATTCACATACTCCCCTATTCCCTAGGGAAGAGACAAAACAGGCAGCCACATCAGGAAAACACTACTCATTTGAGCAGCTACTCCATCCGCTCTCTCATACTGTCTTAACATTGGCTTGTGGGGGAAGTCTAGACCTGCAGAACTGTACAATGAGAAACAACTTTGCCCTGTACAAGTATCAGGCCAAGAAGGAGCCACAGCTCCAACAGGCTCACCTTGAGCTTGGCTGCCTGGTGGAAATAGGCAGCACAGATACACTTTCTGACAATGTCCCAGTCGGTGCCACATGAGGCCAGGCTCATCCGCTGCTGCACCATGATGTCCTTGAGCTGAGCCCGCACCTCCCGGACCTAGAGCAGAACATGGGTGAGCAAAGATGGAGACTTCCCCTTCCTCTGCCTCCTACCCCTCATCCCCAACATCTTCTTTATCTAGGCCACTGCCTTCACCTTCCGCATGGCCTTGGCATGGATGAAATGATCATTACACCAGATGGTAGAGTAATTATTATTCTTCCACTGTAGGTAAACATTCAGGTAGGTCAAATGATCGCTCTCAGGGACAGCAAACTTCTCCCGGATTTGATCACTCTCCTCCTCTCGGCCCTACGAAGGAAAAAGGGACCTCTAAGCACAGGCAGGTCCAGGCCCACTAAGAGCCTGGAGGTTTTCATACTATCACCTACCAACATACCAAACTTCAAACACACCAATGTAGAGCCCTAACAATATAAGAAATATAAAGTAGTTTATAATAAAATATTTATTCTAAAATGTGAGGGTACAGGTACAACCATATTAGAAGACAAAAAAATGTCCAAACACTCCCTGAGAAGCACTGATCTTTCCCCACTACCCCAACCTGTTAAGCATCATTCGTTGGAAACTTTGGAAACTTCCAGATCATTCTTTGGAAACTTTGATTCCTATCCCTCCATTCCATTTTAATAATAAAGAAACTATTGCCCTCTCTAATCCTTCCTCCAGCCCATAACTTCCCCTAAGGCTTCTGGGAGGAAAGGAGTTGGACACCAACTCCCCACCTTGGGCCTGTAGAAGATGGCTGGAACAGAGAGCATGGAGACAATGAGCAGGATCTCGGAGCTGCAGCCCATGTCACAGGACACGATAAGCATCTTGGACAGGGCTGGGTCCAGGGGGAACTCCACCATCAGCCGCCCAGTTGAGGTCAGACCACCTAGGAGAAAGGAGCAAACCCAGGTATTCAGTGACCACGGTGCAGGACAGAGGGAGAGAGCCCAGGCGCCAGAACCCACAATGCCCTGCCCAGCTCCTGGAGCTACAGCACCTGTGTTGTCCAGGGCTCCGAGGATCCAGAGCTGATACATGGAGTTGAGCATGTTGTCCTCTGGGGGTGGGTCCATGAAGTGGAACTGCAGCAGGTCCTGTACCCCCAGGGACTTAAGCAGCAGTACCACATTGGCCAGGTTGGTCCTCTGGATCTCAGGCACTGTGGTGGTCAGGAGCTCATTCTTGTAGGCACTCTGGGTATACAGCCTGCCAGGGAGAAGACCGATCCTGCTCCATCTACCATCACACTGCCCAGCTCAGCCTCTCAAACCCACCTGGCTGCCTACATGGGAATCAGTTCAGCGGAACAGCAATACTCTCAGCTTCACACTGCACATGCACCCCAGAACAGCCAGGACAGATGAAAGTCACAGGTAGGAAGGAGAACTCGTTTACGCCCCCACCTCCCCTCGCTCTTTGAATTACAAATGTCCACTTATTCCAAACTCAGTCCTGCCAGTTCACTCTTCTACTACTAGAGTCTCCTACATGCCTGCTTCATTTCTGGAACCAATGAGCCTGGGACTAGAATTATGACTGGGTTTTATTTTCTGTACATTTTTCTGTATTTTATGAATTTCTATAGTGACTTCATTATTTTTAAAAATCAGAACAAAAAAAAACTGGAAAAGTAGAAAAAGATGTAATTTTTTCAGACTTATCCTCTGAGGGGAGACATACTATAATTATTGGTCTTCTACTCCACGTATATTCAACGTAGGTCTGCCTAAAACCCAAGGCAGGTCAGCCTCAGTGCTACCTGGAAAGGTTACTTCTTCCATTCAGCAGCATGTGATGAGAGGGCCAACAAGAGGCAGCCCCACCATCAGTCCCCAGCCTCGGAGATCAGCTCTAGGGCCAGCACCCCTCTGCTGGATCAGTCCGATCCTACTCGCTCCAGCCCAGGCCCCACATCAGCAATCCCAGCGCCGCCCCAGAAAGCAGGCTGGCACAGGGTTCCTACCTGAAACACTGACCTGGGCCCGTCCTGCCGGCTCGTCCCGACCTCTGGTTGGCATTGGCCTGGCTGATGGGGTAGATCTGCAGAGCATCCATGCCAATCCTGGGGTTGAAGACCTAGAAGGGGGCCGCAAAGAGCTGACTAAAGACAGGGTAAGGAGGAAAAGGATAAGGGAGGCAGCCTTGAGACAAAGATAAACCCTGGTTACTACATAATGCACAACAAAGTGTCCTTTAGGAGCCAGAAACCTCAAGAAATTTCCCCATAAACACAGCAGTTTCGTGATCTCTGTTGAATTATTTAAATTTTCTCCCTCATAAAGTTATCACAAGGATTAAATGAATCAAGCACATGACAAATTCGACACTCAGTAAATGTCAGACTCTTAAATACCACCACCACTTCCATACACATCCCTTGTTGGAGGGCTGCTTCCCAACCCCAGGGCTGGGTTAGCTTTGGGAGAAGGCCCAGGGCCCTGGTGCCTGTATCTTCCCTCACCTTTAATTTGCAATAACCAGAGTCAATAACAAACATGATGCCGTCGACAGTCAGAGATGTCTCAGCAATGTTGGTGGCAACGATACATTTCCGAACACCGTCTGGAGCCTACAACAGAGCAGGACACACAGGGAGGAAAGGCTGTAGGCCCTCAAGTAGGAAAGAACCCCCCAGGGGAAAGATCGCACCCACCCCTGCCAGAACAGTAACATCTGTTCTCTCTTGCCCTCCTTTGGGAAAACCCAGGGGGACCCAGGTCAGATGTTCTTGCTGTCACACCTTCTGGAAGATTTTGGCCTGGAGATCAGAAGGCAGCTGTGAGTATATGGGCAGCACGGCCAAAGCAGGTGCATTCTCAAGTTCTTCCAGATGTTCCACAATCTGGTCTGAAGTCACCTGAGGACACAGTAACCATGAGGCACTAGAGCCCCAAACTCTCACACACAAGATACACCCATTCATCACAGTCATGACCAAAGCACACACCTCTATGTCCTCCTGGCCAGGCATGAAGATGAGGATGTCCCCAGGAGCCCCTGACAGGTGCACCTGCAAGGACTGTTTCACTGCGGCCTCCACATAATCCTCCTGCGGGGTCTACAACATCAGCCAGGGACAACGTCAGAGGGAATTGTCAAGAGAAATGCAGGCCAGGTACCCCTCTGGGAACCACTGACCCAGTCACTACTCTGGGGCTAGAGCTGCAGACTTTCAGGCCTGTCACACTATCATTGGACCTGACTACCCTCTCTGGGCCACACATTTCCATTCCAAAGAAACAACAAAACAAAACATACCCTTTGCCTCCAAGCCCTGGAGCCGCAGGCTGGCCCATCCACACCACAGTACCCATAAGACCTTTACCAACTTGGTACCCAACCCTGCACCCTCCAGCTTGTTTCTCATCAGAGCTCAGAGTCAGTTCAAAAAACAGAGACCTCAGTACCTTGCTGAAGAGGATGTCAACAGGGAAGGTACGACCAGGGATGTGGAAAATGGGAACATTCCCAAAAAAGGCAGCAAATTTCTCTGCATCCATAGTGGCCGATGTGACAATGAGCTTCAGGTCTGAGCGCCGAGCCACCACCTAAGAGAAAAGGTCAGTCAGAGGCTTCCCCATAGGTTTGGGACCTCCAGTCTCATCAACATTATTTTCAAACGACACAGAAGCCAAAACTGACAAACTGCCACATGATGCATAACAATATTAATGAATAAACCCATACAGCCACAGCCAAGAAAACCATGAGTCACTCAGTGGAGGAAGAACAGAGTAAACTATAATACCAGTATACACCCAGCCAACCCGGAGGCCTCACGGGACACTGGCCTGACAAAGACCCACCTCAGCTTCCCCAGGCAAGACTCTAACCCACCTACACACTCTGATCACTAACTACTGGCAGTGCGCTGGTCAGAGCCCCATGGACACAGAGACTGGACCCCAGAGCCCTCACCTCCCGCAGCAGCCCAAAGAGCACATCGGTGTTGAGGGAGCGCTCATGCGCCTCATCCATGATGATGGCGCTGTAGTGATCCAGGTCTACTTCCCGGAGGGACTCTCGGAGCAGGATCCCATCAGTCATGTATTTAATTAAGGTGTTTTCTGAAGTGCAGTCTTCGAAGCGGATGGCATAACCCACCTACAGGTCAGACAGAGATAGCACAAAACTCTAGTACCAGCTCACCACTAGCACACCCCATGCTGGGTCCAGGCCTTAGCAGACCAGCTCAAATGGATGGAAACTACCAGATAATAACTTCATAGCGCAGCCTTTGTGTCCACTTACCTCCTCACCAAGGCTTCCCCCCATCTCTTCGCTGACTCGCTTGGCCACTGACATGGCTGCCACACGCCGGGGCTGGGTGCACCCAATCATCCCATAGTCAGTGTAACCATCTTCATGCAAGTATTGGGTCAGCTGAGTGGTCTTACCACTCCCTGTCTCCCCAACCACAATCACGATGCTGTTATCTCTACAAGGGAAAGGCAAAGGATAAATCAGCCAGAGTGAAGACCACCTCCAAGCCTCCAAGACACTGCCACCTCCTATTCCTATGCCTGGTTATCAAAGCACACCTGCGTAGAGAAAACTTCCCTGGAAAAACAGCCTTGTACTCAGATACCACCTTAAATGTTGATTAGACAGTGAGGTTTAAACAAGTAAACTATAATAAAACCATGCCATATTGCTTACTTCGCTCAGAGTAGCCTATGGCACTCAGGTCAGAGGAAAAGAAATGATTTCCCTTCCTCATCAGATGCAATGCCCAAAGGAAAAAGAGCTACCAAGTTAACACAGGAGATTCCGGGACACCTGATTCAGTACTGGAATTTCCAGGCCCTGGGGCAGAATTACCTGATAATAGTGAGTAGTTCTTGCTGCACAGCAAAGATGGGCAGGTACTGCCTCTGCTCCAGAATTGACTTCTTTTTTGCAAATTCGCTGCTGGCTTCACTCTTTTTCTTCATGTGATCTGCAAACTTCTGCTCTGTCCTGAGAAGACAAAAACAGCCTAAGTACCCTGCATGATTTCCCACATTTTCCTTCCCAATTGGGCTGCTCCCCTTCTCCCTACATTGAATGAGAACTACTCCAAGATACAATAAATCTTTAGGACACCAGAGCAGCCAGATGATCTAAGACAGTTTGCCGACCACTGATCTAAGATGCCTCTTGTCTCCTCCAGTCCAAGGCAGTAGAACTGCTGTATGAGACTCCATCATCCAAACACTCCAAAGCTAAACATGGCTCAAAGGAGCTACATGTTAGCAAGTGGGCAAATCCTCTACCCTAAAAAGAGTTCAGCCAGAAGAGTAGCTGAAATCACCAGCATTAACTTACACAGAATACCCTCAGGCAATTTCAGCACAGTCCTTAAAGAGCTAAAAAGAGGAGTCATAGTTGCAGAGTCATGACCAAGGTCAGACCTCCTACCTCCTCTTGACATGGCAGCACATTCTGTAAGATTTTGTTTTCAAAGAATTGTGAGAACAGTATGACTTAATATCTACCTACAACTTATTCTGAAAGCACTCAAATATCTAACGTGTACATATCCCAAGACTCAAAAGCACTATGTGGTTTTCTCAAGACCCCATGGCAAAAAGATACCAGGCCAGTGCTACATTACTCCCCACAATTTTCCACCTACCCTACTCCCAGGTCTTTTTCTCTGTCAGACCTACGCCACGCTCTGTTAAGCTTCCTATTTCTAATTTCCCAGTCACTCCTGGTCAGCTAACAACTAACACTTAAGGGATTAAATTAACTAGAGACTAACAAGGGCTAATCAATAGGTACTGACTTCTCATTTGGGATACTTCTCACAATGGTACAGAGAATTATTAACTCAGATGACAGTTCAATAGGACTTCAAAATGTTCAATGGATTCACAAGGTACATGTGAGTGGAGCCACCTACCTGATGTGAGAATCCCAATAAGCAGTTATTTAACATCACCTTAAATATGAACAAAGAAGTCACCACCTGATAAGGCAACCCTTTCTATTTTCAAACCTCTGTTAAAAATAACTCTTCCTAATGTTAAACTGAAATCTAAAAGGGCAAAGCCCACCTTTCCACACCAAAATCTGAAAGGCACTTTAGCATAATGGTTAAGAATGGGCTGTGAAGCTAGACTGTCTAAGTCTGATCCTCATTCCACCATTTGCTAGCTGGGTGACCTTAAACAAATTACTCAATCACCCTGGGCCTCATTCTCCTCACATGAAATGGGAATAGCCCCTATCCCATGGGACTATGGTAAGAATTAACGAGCGAGTATCTGTGAGATGTTTAATGCTGGCTAGCACAGGGGACACTCCTACAGTAGTAGTAGTGGCAGCATTAGAAGTATCTAGGAAAAGTTGAAGAAGGTAGAAAAAGAGACCAGGGGGAAGAGACTAGAAAAGACCAGAAGACTCAAAGTGACACCATTTTCATATTCATGAGCCACAAATTCTATCAGTTCCACTGTGAGTACCCTTGAGGGCCTGTCTTTGGAGATGGCCCACTGCTGGCCAAGACTCCTACCTGTAGTCCACTTTACCATCTTCTGTCAGAGCTTTATCTGGCTCTTCCTCTTTTTTGACGCCCATTATATCTCCCAGTTTGGTTCCAGCCAGCTCCCAGTGTTTGTGCTGAGCCTGAAAAAGATACAAAAGGTAAGTCTGCCCCATCCTGTGACACAACTGTGATCAATGGAAAATGAATGCCATCTGACAACAGGCTTCATATTTAGCAGCATATGGTAAATTCCACAAGGCAAGGTGGCACCAAGTGTGCATTCCAACCTTCAAAGCATTGGGCCCTGGCTGTCCTAATTGAGACCCTGGGGAAGGAATGCAATGGCCTTCTGCCAGGGCTGGTTCTTGCTCTGCGAGTGTCCTCTCACTTCCAACAGGAACCCTCCCTATGAGGTCCAGTTTATTTTGAAAAAGAAAAAAACAGAAAAGAAGAATATGCATAGACTCCAACCTTCTTGCGTTCCTTTTGCTCCCTGTGCTTCTGCACTGTTTGACTGCCTTTTCGAGCAATAATGGCCAGGTCAGAAGTGGCATCCTTGACTGGAATCACAGGCTCTGGCTGCAGGAAGTTGATGGAAAGAGAAGTTCCCCATTGATCATGACTCTCAACAAAAAGGTCCATTTTAACAGCCTTAGTACATGAAAGGGGTGGCCACCCTATCGTGATGGGGCCTTTTATCCCCTTTCTTTCTTTTTCTGTCCATTTCCACTCCAGGTCTTTCTGAGCTGTCTTCTCTCGGGTCACACAGGCACCTCACCTGCTTGGTAAAGACGATGCGCCCGTCCAGAAAAGGCGGCACCAGGTTGTGCACCATCAGATGCACTTTGGCCGCACTATCCTCTTCAAAGTCCTCGTCCACCTCCAGCCGATGGACCACCCCACTGGTGAGCATGCGGTTGGTCTCCCAGCGCTCATTATCCTGGACAGACACAAGGGAAGCCACACTCAGAATACAACGGAAAGGCTGCCCTGAAATGTCACCAGGTAAAACCATGCATCAAGTCTTCACAGAAGAGCCATGGGTGCTACAGATATGTCACAGGCCTCTCTACCCTGCAGCTCCTTAGAAAAGCCACTGATCACAAATCAGCTACCGTACTTCTTTCAAGAAGCAGCACTTAATATTTCAGTCAAAACTTCAATATGGACACACAAATGATGACTGTCTCCAGCCCCACTCAGAGATCACAGAGCCAGGTCCCGCGTTATCAGTTCCCATCAATAGCACCCCTCAAGGAAGTACTGCAAAAGAAAGAAGTTATGGATTGGATGTTTTTTAAGCTACTGAAAAGTTCCAGACCCGCCCCACCTCTATCTCCAGAATTACAGCTAAATCTGGTACTTTGGCAATAGGGAGACCAGCTATGATGTCATCACATGCACATGACCTGCTGATTCTCCAACTCCAGCT